>JANHFJ010010905.1:0-12800 GCA_032468195.1 Cerberus rynchops
AGCTCGGAGGTCAGTAATGGTCCGAATCTCAGGGGGGAGCTCGTTCCACAGGGAGGGCGCAGCCACAGAGAAGGCACAAACTCTCGGGGCCGTCAGGCGACATCGGCCCAACGGTGGCATCCCGAGAAGGCCTGCCCTGTGGGAACGCACCGGTTGGTTGTAGGCTGATGGTGGCAACAGGTGGTCCCGTAAGTACCCAGGTCCCGGGTACTTAATCAGCATTAAAGTATTGCCTCTCCTTAAAAGAGCTTGAAGTTTAATGGGGTTACTGGACACTTCTGTCCTGTAACATTTCCTTTATATATAAATTTACCTTTCATAGCAGATTGGTGTGTGTGTGTGAGAGAGAGAGAGAGAGAGAGAAGGGGAGGGGGAGAGAAAATTTGTGGGGTTTGTGTTTGTCTGCCTACAGACGATCTCAATGGAGTTTGTATAATTTGAAATGTTTGTTTTAAATAAAAGTAAGAAATGCAGATTAATATTGCTGGAAGTAGTAAAAAAAAAAGGTCATTCCATTAGTTAAATATATCACAAATCAATTTACATAAAGGTACATGCTGCATTCAGAGAAATACAATGTTAATGGTTTTTAGAGTGGTTCTCTTTCACAACTCTTGGGGGTTTTACTTAGTTTTAATTAGTGCAGTTCTCAGTCTGGTTTATTGTGTGGTCTTCTGAAACACATGATCAGGAGTTATTTTGAAGGAAATCCTGTTTGTTTTATTCTTTTTTAATGGCCTGTTTTAGGAACCTGAAGCTGCTGTTGTAATGAAATTAGGCAAGTGGCAAGAAAGTTTGCACTCTTTTTCCCTTCAGGGAGGGGAGTCTTATTAAATAAATTGATGCCTTGAGTTGAACAAGTACATCTTAGGAAGGACAAAGGCAAAATAAACTGCTAAATTGGCCATGCCCACCCAATCACATGACCACCTAGCCACACCCACCCAGTCGGTCCAGCCCCCCAACAATCTGAGGGACCCTATTTAAAAAGTGTGAGGCCCCCTGTTTTAGGACCTAATAGGATTAGCCCTCTACTCATCTAGCAGCAGGGCTCACTGCATTTCAAAATTTCCTAAGGACATTGCATCATCCAGTAAGGTACAACCAAACTTATCTGAGACAACCTCAGCAATAACCTCTTCATAGCCCCAAGGGAGTGTGATGCAGCCAATAGAATACATTTTCTTGCACAGAAACAGGAAGCTCAAGTTCAAAGCCATGTGACCCATATGGTCCTATCCATCATTATAAACCATCTTTCCAATCATCCTCCATGTTTTCAGTGTCTTTATCCCCACTTCAAACTGAACCAGATGGATATTTCTTCCAACAGCCCTTTCAAACATGTGTTCCATGGCTCCAAACAAGTCCTTTCTGATGAATAACCAAGTTCTCGAACTTTTTGTGAAGCAGTAACAGAATCACCTTTATTATAATATTTTCTATCATAAAAAGAGGATTTTCTCTCCTCCTCCATGTGTACATTTTAGGACTCTCTTTGTATAATTGCAGTTGGCATTATGGTTGTCCTTTTTTTCATGTATGCATTCAGTACTGTATCAGCTCCTAGAAGGATAAGTGTTTTTCAGACAGGTTTAAATCCCAGCCTCGCCTTTGGTCTCATACACAACTAAGTGGCAGTATTAACCAATCTAGACTGATTTCCAAAAAGTAAATAGAATTGGCCCTAGTTAGCAATTGGAGGGAGACCACTAGGAAATCCTGGGGCTGGAAATCACGTTTACTTTGTTGCCAAGAATTTCATTGGATCTAGAGCTCTATTTAAAGGAGACTTTTCCTTTAATGCTCAGTCTATTTTTTTATAATGGTGTTGCCTTATTATTCCTAAACTGAAACGGAGTGGATAGAAAATCAGAAAAAGATGATCCCATTGAAACAACCACAAGGGCGTCAAACTTGTGGCCCATGGGCCAGATGCGTCCACCCCAGTTTAGCAAAGGGAGAAAAGTCACAATATGTTATATGACAATGTGACGCAGCGAGTTTTACACACTTGAACAACAAGGAAGCAGAATGGGGCTCCCAAAAACATCACCCTATGACATAATGACTGGGGATTTTGTTATACTCCTCCCAATGGTAGCTGGGAACATGTTTTATGTGCTGAATTATGATTTCATCCCCTGTAAGATTGCATAACCAGAAAACAATGGGTTATGTATCTACATATCTATTGTATTATTCTATATTATAGTTGTAATTATCCTGAAGCAAGAACACTTTTGCTCAGAAGAACTTCTAAGCTCCTCATGTGCTAGGGTTGACTTGTTCTCTGGAGCAGGTTTCAAGAATGCCAGGGACACATAATCAAATCAATCAGTTTATCAGTTCTAATTCTGGGCAGAGAAAGACTGTTAGTATATGCCACTTTAAGCTGTTGAACAAAATCAAGAATGTCATTTTAAACATTCTTAGAAGCTTTGAATAGAAAATGTGTAACAACTGTAAGCTATTATTACTATTTATAACAATGTAGAATCACAGCTGTCAGTTTTTTATCTGGTGCTGGCCTTCATTTGTTATCAAGTTCTTCCCAAGAATTTAGCATGCTGTGGTATCAGAATAGTTTATGTGTGGATCAGTGTGGTCTTCTGCAACTGATAGATGGAAATTTTGCTAAAGCATGCCATCCAAGATTTTTTAGTACATACTTTTGAGATATTCAGAAAAAATCATAGGTAACTCTAGATGTAATCCTACTGAAGAGTAATAATTGAGTAGATGCAATAACAACAAATAAGGTTAAAGAATGGCAGAAATAACTGTTGCAACCAGCATTATAAAATGAAACTTCTTTACAGGATAATATTGAGGAATAACAGGCAATAGATCAGCTGTCAGACAGAAAAGCCCCAGGTGAAGATGACAAACCAGATGAAATACCCTTTAACTGCATAATGCTACAGGAGAAATATCAACTAAAATACTCAAAGTACTATGACATAGTAACTATGTCAATAAATGTGGAACAAGGTCTATGATCTACAGATTGGATGGAAAATTAGATGCATATGCTTATATTAAAGAAGAGAAAAAGCAAATTGACAATGCTAATTTCTTACAAAAGCAAAGATCTTTGCTTATTTGTTTCCTGCACATCTCACTGCAAAGGGAGTCTAGATGGCTTAAAATTTTGCAAAATAGTATACATTGTACATTGAGAAAGAAATATGGAGATACCAGGCAGATTTTTTTGGCTAAGGCACAAGAGCATGCAAGAATATACTAAAGTAATTGAAAAGACCAGATTGCTTGATCCCTAGTTTGAAAAATCTTTACAATGAAAAATAGGTTATTGTAAGAATTGAATTTGGAGAGGGTGATGTAGAATAGGGAAGGATATTACAAAGGTATTTGTATTGTTCCTTTCAAGTTGTAAGAATGCCTTATTGCTAATGTACGCTGGATAATTGAAAAAGCTAAAGAATATTAAAAAGACATCAATATCTGCTTCATCAATTATAGAAATGTTTTTATTGTGTTTATCACATAAAGCTGTGGAAAGTGGTCAGAAAAATGGGAATCCAAGAACATCTCATTGTCCTTGGGAAAAACTTAAAGTCAAGAACTTAAAGCACAGACAAACTGATTCCAAGTTGGCAAAGTAGTGTGACTCCATACACACCTCTTAATTTATTCAATTTATATGCTGCATACCTATTAAGAAAAGGTGGAGTGAATGAGGATGAGCTGGATTTTAAAACTGAAGGAAGAAACATCAAGTAACCTGCACTTTGCTGCTGACAATATCCTAATAGCCAACAATACTAAATAAAAGGGCCATTGTCATTGAACAGAAACTCCAGAGGATGGGTGGATGATAGGATTAAAATGATTGTTGGACTGTTTTTGGACAAGCTAAGACTTGACTCTCAACTTTTTACTCCTGAGAAGTACTTGCAAGCAACCTCGTTTTTCTATTCAGAAAAAAAATGAAACATTAAAATTAAAATATCAATTCAAGTGCCTTCTGGAATTTTGTATTAATGCTACAGTACTAAGAAACAAAGCCATTTATATTATATAGACTAGGGTTTCTAAATCTCAGCTTGTGTGGACTTCATTTCTAAAAATGCTCCAGCCAGCATGCCACATCAACACAACTTAAAATTGCTGAAGTCGAGAAACACTGGCACAGAGCAATGTCGCTGTACTTAGGAGTGGCAGAACTTTCCTGTCTAAACAAGTCAACTTTATTTAAGATGTCTTTTTTGGGTGTTGGTCCTGCGACAATGCTCACTGTGATCTAATAGTAATAAATTTCGCCTTTAATAGAAACAAATAAAACAATCAAGATAGGAGAACATATAGAGAAAAAAGGTGAGCCTTTTAGCTCACCACTAAGCAAAATAATTTATTTCTGCCAGAACAAAGTTGTGAACAATGCCTGCCTGAGGAAAGGGTGGGGTGGGGTGGGGGGGGGACAACAAGAACCCATTTGTTAATCTTCTACCAAATCGATTTTCCCCTAAAACGTCGTTTGGTTTTATGTCCCTGTTTCCCCTCTTCCCACCTCTCTTCACCTGCAAATGGAGGGCTTCCGTTGCCAGAAATGAACCCGGACGTTTATGTAGAAAAACCACAGAAGCCACAACCCCTTTGTTCAAATCGGCTCCCACCCAAGCAGCCAGACGCCCTAATTGGGCATGCGCACTTCAACGGAGCCGTTCGGAGCCCGTTCTTCGATTCTCGGCCCGGAAGCGGAAGTGCTTGAACGGCAGTCAATAGGAGAAGGAGTGGCGGCGTTGGTGGTGGTACGGTAGTATCGGCGGCTGTTTTCCCTTACTGAGTTGCCTTCCTTGAAGTGAATCCACGGTGCCATGGCTGCTTCGGGACTCCCCCCGCTGCCTCCGCAATTCAAGCCCGTTCAACACTTCCTGAGAACGGCGCAGGAGCTCGACAAGCGTGAACCTGTAGTAGCTTATTATTGTAAGTTAGGGGCGAGGGGTTAACAGTTGGAGAAGTCCCCCCACCCCGCCGACGTTCTCTGTGGGTGTCTTAACGGCCCCCCAAAAAAACAGGTCCGACCCTTCCCTCTTGTCGCTATTGCACGGATATAATATTTAAAAATGTGGAGGGGGGGTGGCTAAGAGGAACCCATAACTGGGAGCCAGAGAGCTTCGGTTTAGTGAGTCACGTGAACACACACCACCCACCCACACACCCACACACACACACGGTAACTTTACTGACACTTTGAAGGTACACTAATCAGCATACATTAAAATAAAATTCCGTGACCTCCAGCTCTCAAAGGGTTTCCCCCTTCCAATATACAGGACTACATGAACATGACAATCAATCAATCAATAAATAAATAAATAAACACAAAATTATGCATATACCTGCATATATTATAGGACTAGGGGGTGAGGTGACTAAGAATCTGAGCTTGTTGATCAAAAAGGTAGGCAGTTTGAGGGTTCGAATCCCCAGCGCTGCATAATGGCATGAGTTCCTGTTACCTGCCCCAGCTTCTGCCAACCTAGCAGTTTGAAAGCATGTAAAAAATGCAAGTAGAAAATAGGGACCACCTCTGTGGGAAGGTAACAGTGCTCCGTGCGCCTTTGGTGTTGATTCATGCCGGCCACATGACCACACAATTGTCATCAGACAGCGTTGGCTCTTCGTCTTAGAAACAGAGGTGAGCATCGCCTCCTAGAGTCGGGAACAACTAGCATGTATATGTGAGGGGAACTTTACCTTTACCTTATAGGACACAGAGAAATGACATAGTCTAGTTCGGATGCATGCATGCGCATGGTGAGAAAAATGAATCTTGAGATTCACACCAAAGTATGTTTACGCACAAAGTGTTTTGAGCAAAACCTTCCTTTGACTCTTGGTTAATTTCATGGAACTTGTCTTGGTGACAGTGCAGAGGATGGTTTTCCATAGGCTTCGTCTGTAAAAGTTGAGGCAATGGCCTTGGTTGTTCTCTTGAAGGGTTTTCACCCTGAAACTGATCAGGTCTGAGGGAATAGGAGTTAGACTTGAGAATTAAGTAAAGTTATAATGGGATACTATTTGGGCAGATGACCCTCCAGAAATACCAGAGCTATAGACTAGATTGAGAAGTAAAAACAAATATGAAGAAGGCAGTGACAAACACTTGCATATTTCCACCAAGAAAGTAATTTGGGCACATCTGTGTAGCCATCAGAAATCAAGCTCAGCTCATGGGACACTTGACTTAATAAGTACTTCCATATTGTATCTAGAACCAAAAGTTATTGATTCTGAACATTTATAAATAAAAAGTGTTTCTGGACTTTGGTAATTTGCATATGATGACCAAAAAAAGTTACTGATTCGATCTGAAAAAAGGTATTCGAAAAAAACTGGATAGCCACTAGTTAGCAGCTCACAACCACATTCTCCAAAATATTTCCTGAGTTTCCATTGTTGAATAAGATTGCTTGGAAGAGGAATGAACATTTTTCCACTCCAGAGATTTGTTCCCCAAAGCCTTCTTGAGTGTGGTGTGTTGCTTGTTATTGTCAGCAGAAAATTTGTTTCCATTTTTTTTAACTAAAGCAGTAAGCAATTTTTTTACTTTTCTAATAGTAAATAGTAATCAGTTTGCATACTGTTTAAGCAATTATGGTGTATGTTAATTTTATAGAAATAATTTTAGCATCTCAGGGAAATGTCTAAACACAAATGCTGTTGTGCTTGCTGTGTGTAACCGATGCCTTGATCATATCCTGATTGGACTATTGCAATGCATTCTACATGGGGCTAACTTTCAGGAGCATCTAAAAGCATCTTGGTTCAAAATGGTTCAAAATACAGTGGCACAGGCAATTATGGGCACCTTTCATTCAGTGTATGTAACACATCTACTCCATGAAGGTGCATTAGTTGCCATTATGCTTCCAGACTCAATTCAAAGTACTGATAGGGGCCTGTAAGCCCTTCATAGAACGGGACTAGATTACTAGTGGGGCCATCTTCACAATTGTAGCTACCTATTCTGCGAAGTCCATCAGGAGAGTCATGCTCTGGCTCTGGTGGGTCCCTGGAGGAGAGCATTTTATGTATCAGCATCTGCCTTCTGGAATATTATTGTCCCAGAGATTATCTTTGCCCCAATTCTATTGGCTTTCCATAAGGCTTTAAAAACCTGGGTTGATTACTGAACTTGGGGACTTGGTTATGTGGTTGAGCCCATATCTTGGCTATATTAATGGCATTGGTTGACTTTATCTTTAGATCTTATATTTCTTAATTTTTGTTCTTATTATTTTTAATCTTATTTTTATTTTCTGTTAGCTGCCTAGACTCAGTCTTTGAAATGGAACCGTGTGTGTGTGTGTGTGTGTGTGTGTGTGTGTGTGTGTGTGATATAAGTTCAATAAATAAGTAAAAACAATGTCTCAAAATGGTAGGCTTTCTGATTGAGCCTGTGTAATTTTTGGAATAACAGGTTTTTGGTTTTGTCTCTTGTGTTTTAAGTGTGTGAACAAATCAAATAGAAGGGATGATAATAAAGGCAGGATGAAAACAATAACTCTTACATTGTTACATTCTGGACATTTTTCCTGATATATTTTAAGCTTTCAAAATTTTGATTACATATATTTTGTGAAATGTCTAACTGGGAAAGAACTGATTCATAAAGTAATATTTTGCTTTTGGAGAACAGCTTGTTTTTCTGTACTTTATAATTTCTATGTTTATTTTAGAATACACTTCAGCAGTTATTTGGGAGACATACTTCATGTCTTGCATCAGTGTAACACTGCTCTCTGTTCATTAAAACTACCTGATGATTATTATTACTGTTGTTTTGCATTTGTGTAAGATATAAAATACAATTTCTGAATCATTTTACAAGAATACACAGCCCTAGAGCATTTTTAAAAGTTTCAAATCATTTTGCCTCTTTCAACCACAACAAAATTAATTGGATCTAGTTTAGAAACTGGCAGTCTCATACAAAAATGTGAATATATTATGATGGGTGACCATATGCATTTTCTCACGAAATAGATAAATGGAGGAAATTCAGTTACAGCTGAGAATATTTGCTGTTAACATGGATGCACAATTCCATTAGTTTCTAAATTGTCATCTTAGTGTGTTCTGGTTTAGAAAACACTTCATTGAAGTAATGCATGTCTTCCAAAATGACTGCTGGGGCACTTTAAAACAGATTCTTAGTACCCACTAGGAAATAAACAAATGTAGAGTTGGGGGAATTTTATTTTCTACTTTCTGGTTATAATCACTCACACATTTCTGTTTGTTTTATTGGCACATAAGAGACAACTGGTAGAATAATAAAGGAATTGAATGAAAATAAGTGAAAAACCCTTGTGTGAGCATCCAATAAAATATAATCAAAGGTGAATAGCTTGGAATTGTGTACACTTGCCAATTCCTTATTTATGTGTTCAGAACACCCAAAATTTTACAGTGAAATACTTAGGGTGGTGCAATTTAAAAATAAAATGGGCACATTTCTTTATCAACTAAATAGAAAGACTTTGAAATTAGTGTATTTTGAATGTAGGAGCTATTCTCATATTTAGTGTAGTAAAATTTATAAATTTGTTTCTTGATTCCAGCACAAACACCTGTAATTTCTCCTCCATTTCTGTCTTGCATAAAACCCATCAATTTTACAAATGAGTTGTCTCACTTAAAGACAATTTAATTTTCATGATACTGATTTATTTATTTTTTTAATTCAACCCAAGGCCAATATGTATTAAAAAGTTGCATAGTCAAATACAAGTGAGCTACACACAACTCTTTGGGAGAAAAAATATACATTACTAGTTTTAGGTAAATTAGCAATCCAACGGAAGTTAAAGAATCTAAGTATTTCAAATGGTTTTTGCATATGTTTATAATTTTTATCTCTGTTATTTTTAGAGATTGGTTTGTGTCTGAGAATTGTATTGTTTTCATTTTACCGAATAAAAATGGTTCAGTTAAAATTTAATTGTAAGTTAAATCTCTTCCAGAAATCCAAGTGGTTCTTAGAGTTTGCGTTTGCCTATCTCACAGGGTCAGACATCATTGGCAATAGTTTGGGCAGTATCTAACATAAGGGCAGGAGGAAATTTCTCTGAAGTCTTCATTGTGGGTTTTTTTTCTTTTACAGGTCGTTTGTATGCTATGCAGACAGGCATGAAGATTGATAGTAAAAACCCAGAATGTCGTAAATTCTTATGTAAACTAATGGATCAGCTTGAAGCTGTAAGTTTCTTGTTATGTTACTCATAATAATAAAAACATGGATGAAATTGCAATATATCTGTTTTTAATTAGGTAGTATTTATTTTGAAAAGAACCATTTCCATCGTTTCCTGCTTCATGTGGATAAAAATGGCATGGGTTTGTGATCTGTCAATGAAAGCAATTTCCTACAGCATTTGAAAATTTCCCATTCCAAAAAATATGATTTATAAATTGGTCTAATGAATATGTATCATTTATTCATTTTTGTTAAATTTAAATATCTACCAATGTTACTGTAATGATATTGGCTAAACATTTGAAATCATAACATATTTGTATACATTTCTATTGCCTTGAAGGGATAGCTGAATGTATATCATATTGTATCTGGAATTGTATTCTAGCAGTGTTTTTATATAGAATTACCTTAAGGATTACACAATATGAGCTGTATTAATTATAAAAGGTTTTCATGATCAATTTGGGAAGTGTGCATGTGTGAGTTTGGTTAAATATAGTTTTCCCAGTTGCTAGTTCTATGCAAAACATAACAATCTTAATGAATCAACCAATTTTGTGTTTAGCAGTTACATTTCTGTGCTCCCTGCAACATTCTGCCCTCCTGTGGATTTTGCTGCCTACAGAGTCCATTCAATGACACTGTTAATTTTGATGTCTGTATTTTTTTACAATTGTTGAACTGTAAAATTGAAGTACACTGATAAGAGTAGAGAAGAGTGGATATGTAAGATATTTCTGATCTATTAATTAAGAGCAATAGAATGTGATTTAAATTGAATTTTTATATACTGTCAGCACCATCAGTGTTGTACAGCTTTCTGATTTTCACATTTTTAGAAGTTGTACTAAGTCAACTCCTGTCTTCTTTTTTCAATCTTTTTGGCAACATAAAAAATGTAGTGGGGGGGGCACAATGTTCATGGTGTTGTTTTGTAAGGATAAACTAGGGTTTTCCTAAATCCCAACAGTGACACTATTCAGCTCAGTGTCCACCTGTTGTAACTGTAGATGTTGTAATCTGTAACATCTTTGAAAACAGCTCTTTGAATTGTATTAAACTGCTTAACTAAGCATTCCTGTAATTCTTCAGGTCTTCGGCACAATTAAATTAGCCATCCACTTTCCATTTAATTAAATATTTATATTAAATGTTTCATGCTGTTCTACAAGAGGTTATATAATTCTGTTGCATTCACTGGCATGAATTAGGTTATAAATTAAATATTATTGAATCTTTCTACATGCCTTATTAGAGCAGAGTAGGAAAGTAAATTATCATACAGCTAGAATTGAACTGAATTTGAATGTTATCTATTTGGTTGCATATAATGAAGTTGTCTGAGCTTATAAATTTTGGATTTATAAGTTTCATTTTCTTTAAATAAAGATTTCTAATATTTGTAGTCTATAATGTGAATGAAATTAAATATAGCAACCATTGAGGGTGGAGGTTCGTTCTCCAAACTTGTGGGTTGGTTTCCAAACATTTCGTTAGCTGGCTAGGTAACATCTTCAGCAGAATTTAGGGTATGTCAATGTAGGTGTTCTTCTGCTTGTTAAGGGCTTCATCTGGCCAGTAGGTCTTGTGATGGGGAGATCATGTCAGGTGACGATGACTTCTCCTTGATAAGACTACCACATAAAGTCCTTGTAAGCAGAACACAATATTGACATCCCCTAGTTTCTGCTGAAGATGTTACCTAGCTAGTAACAAAACATGCAGAAGCCAACCCACAAGCTTGAAGAACGTATGTCCACCCTCATCCTATACCTGAGCTACAGACACTCACCATTATCATACTTTCTGCGTGATAGTTGATTGTATCTTGATAGGATTTAGTGCCAAACAGGTATTACAACTTCTGCTGCTTATAGTCCCTTATAGACAAATAAATTCCAAATGACCACAAATTTGATTCTCTGAAGAAGTGGATGGGGTTTCCTGCCATTTTAACTTAACTCCTTGTCATTTGGGTTCCTTCCTTTTGTACTTGGTGAAAGCCTTTAGGAGTTGACAGAAAGTTGAGTTGACACAATGATAAATTCATCCTTGAGAGAGATCATGCTAGTACTATAAGCCTTTCTAAAAGATGTTTGTATGTCCTCCTTAAGAAACCATCATTTGAGCCTAACTGGATAGACAATTTTCAACCTTGTGTACTAATGTGTTTTACTGGGAAAGATTGTTGAGAAAATTATGGGGCTGCTTCAACAAGCCCTGGAAGAAATGAATTATATCAAGGATGTCAAACTCAAGGCCCGTGGACCAGATTCAGATTAAGCATGGGGTGCTTAAATCTGACCCATGAGACTGGCCTGGAAATATCAGAGGACTGTCCCGCAGTGCTTCTGCCAACCAAAATGGGCTGCGGAGGGCTGCACAGCTTCCTGCAACATTCTGCCAGCTGAAAACGGGCTGCATAGAAGCTTTGCACAGCCTGTTTTTGCCTCTCTGGCCTCCAGCAGTACTGTCAACTGAAAATGTATAGCATTCAGATTTTCTCATTAGTGAGGCATCTAACCTGTCATTATAACTTATTGTAATAGTGTTATTAAATTGATATCCATCCTTAGCCTGCCAGATATATCCAGCTTATTATTTATTAAATGTATATCACCTCTTTCATTCAGCAGATCAAAGTGCCATATAGAGTACCTCTTTCTTCATTTTTTCTCCACAATAGCAACTTTGGGTTGGGCTCAGAAAGACTATTGAACCCCAAATCACTCAATACATTCAGCACCTTAGCAGAGAATGAGGTTAAAATACATTTTTGCCCATTGTACTGTTCAGAACCAGAGCACCAGTGCTTCCCCTTACTAGATTTTAGTTTCCAGAATTCAATGGTCATTTGGGAAGATAAAAAGTGCTGAGAATCAACTTATTGCTGACCGAAGAAGGATATAAATTTAATAAATAAATGAATAAATATCCTTCTAGATCAGGGGTGTCAAACTCAAGGCCTGTGAGCCACATCCGGCCTGCAGGGTGCTTAAATCTGGCCTGTGGGACCAGTGTGGAAATATCAAAGGACCTGCAGCAGTGCCTCTGCCAGTTAAAACTCCAGCACTCTGCCAGCTAAAAACGAATCATGCGGAGGCACCGTGGGGCCCCCGTGTGGTGCATCTTTGGCCTCCCCAGCCTCCAGCAGCAGTTTGCCAGATAAAAACAGGCTGTGCAGAGGCCCCTGTGTGGCCTGTTTTCGGCCTCTACAGCCTTCAGCAGCACTCTACCGGATAAAAATGGGCCGTGCAGGGGGCTCCAGCCCGTTTTTGGTCCGCAGAGTGTTGCAGGAGGACTGGATTGGACTGGATTACAATTATGTGGCCTTTAATAAGTGCCTGATCTGGATAGAAAATAAGCAACATCCTAGGTTAATTCTACAGTTTAATGCCAGATTTTACATACAGTACGTCGATTTAATCTACAATCAACAATCTATAATTGACAGCCATTTCTATTTACTATCCTGGAAATTTACCTCTGCGGTTAGATCTTGTATTATCATGTTATTTATGCTATTGTATTTTTATTATTAGTTGAATAATAAAAATGCAATAGTATA
>JANHFJ010010905.1:32456-46173 GCA_032468195.1 Cerberus rynchops
GATCCCAACCTCTCTTTTTGCCTCAGTTTCTCTCCTTTATGAAATGGGAGTAAGTAAGAAGGGATCATTTCACCATCCTTTCTGAGATGGGAAAGACCCAGCCATGATTTAAGGGCAAGAGGGAGATTAAACTGATTGAGGATTTAGTCCAGTTTTTTTTTTAATACAGGTAGGAAATTACTGCCAGGTGTTCCCCTTACTGAAGCTCAGTACAGTGAGGTGATTTAAAAAAATCTACCTATATTCTGTCTTAAATCAAGAGACTTTTTACTTTTTTTTTCACACCCACAATAGCCGAGATTGCTTTGTGCTTCCTCTGAATTTTTGTTTTGTTTTAATGTGCAGATCTGATTCACACACTATGATTAATCAAATGTGGTTTGTTTGGTTTTGGCATAGTATGTTGTAGGTTTTTTTATTAATAAACATCAATAAACATTGATCAAACAAATCTTTAGAATATTTGAAAGCCAGCCACCTGCTTCTGGAGGAAGTAATTCTTGATGTGGGCTGATATCTCCTTTTCTTTCAGGCATATTTCTTCATTAAAACAAACCTTCATAATTGTTTGTGACTGGTTGCTTGGCATTTTCAAAATTATTCAGAGCCAAATCTCTCTCTCTCTTTTTTAAAGAAAATATGATAATCTTGGGTTAGGCCTTTGGAAATAAGAGATTCAATATGTAGTTGATATAGATACTTATGTACACGCACACACAAACTATGATTCAATATTCTGATGTTTTATTTATTTTTTTATTTATTCGAATTTATATATGTTCTGCTTTTTAAATTCCATTGTATGAGAACCAATAGAGGGAGAAATAGATTTGGGTGTTAGTTGGTCATTTTTAACTCCTTTGTATCAGGTGAAGAATAAAAAGTCTTGAATGGGATGTGCCCGCTTGCTTGCACAGACCGTGGAAATCTCCATCACTATTGAAGACACTCCAGTATAAAACCACGATAGACTTCTTGCTATGATATTCATTACCTAAGCATTTCCCTGTATGCTGTTTTATGGCTTAGCAAACTGCTTTTTTCAAATCAGGATAATCTTTAATTAAAAAAGCAGTAGCCAGGTTTTCAGAACTAGAAAAGATGTAGATAGGTTTGTTCATAAACATGTTAGACCTCTTGATTTCTCATGGGCCAGTTTTCCTGAAGGTTGATTAGAATGAATGAAATCACTGTGTATGTTATCCAGCTGAGTTGATAAGGAGTTTTCATCGGCAATGATTTATCTGCTGTTATCATCACTTTATGGCTGACTGGACCAGCATAAGGTCCATCCATAGCTTAAGGACTGATTAAGGAAGCCTGCTTCTTCTTTTGGTGTGTTGGACTGCTATTCCCCTCCTAGTTGGCTGGGAAAAAAAGGGGTTGTTGTCCAAGACATTTGGAACGGCTACTACAAGTCCAGAAAGACTTCCACATTGCAGGTCTATTTTTCAAAGTAGAAAATGACACCGTTGGAAGCTTGAACCTGAGCTAGGATACAATCAAGATTTATCACTCAAAATGATACCTCCTTCCTTTTGCAGGAACTTGAATATCTTTTCGTCCTTTACAGCTTTACAACTTTTACAGCTGTTAGGAACCAGGTCATGATTTCCACAGCAGCCTCAGTTCAGTCTGGGGTGGCAGTGTATAGTTGGCCATCATTACCTAGACAATCCTTACTCTTTGGTTCAATGTTTCAGACATGTCCTTATCAGATTTCTCAATGCTATCAACAATGGCAGAACTTCTAGAATACTTGAAAAGTTCTTAAAAATTTAGAAAGATATTATAGATATATTTGTCTTGAAAGTAGCCCATATTGAACTACCATATTTTTCGGCATAGAATAGAATTCTGGCCAAGTGTGATTGGACACACAAGGAATTTGTCTTCAATGCATATGCTCTCAGTGTACATTAAAGGAAATGGTACATTCATCAGGAATAATAAGCTACAACACTTAATGATAGTCATGGGGTACAAATAAGCAGTCAAATCATACTAGAAGACAATAATCTGTATAAATCATGAGGATACAAGCAACAAGTTATAGACATAGTGGGATGGGTGGGTGATGGAACAATGAGAATAATAGTAATGCAGACTTAATAAATAGTTAGACAGTGTTGAGGAAATTATTTGTTTAGCAGAGTGATGGCGTTTGGGGAAAAACTGTTCTTGTCTGCAGTGCCCTATAGGCATCATTTTGAGGGTAGGAGTTGAAACAATCCATGTCGAGGATGTGACTGGTCCTTAAATATTTTCCCAGCCCTCTTTTTGACTCATGCAGTATACAGGTAACCTTACTGAGAGCAGCAGTAATCTTCTCGCAGTTACATCCAGTTGCCAAGCACCTCACAACCACGATTATCATTTGCAATCTTCCCTGCCAATTTCCTCAAGAAAGTCAGTGAGGCAAGGAAAATCCCTAGTTGCTGGGATAAATGTCCCATACCTGCATACTCTCTCTCTGCTCTCATGTCCTGGCTGCCACTCATGCACCCTACACTGTTTCCCAACCCATACTCTTTATGTACTTTCCCAAATTCATGCAGCAACTCTCATGCACCCCCACATAGTTTGCACCCCCTTTATAACCTGCACAATATCTCTTACACACCAGACCTATATGTATATGTCTAACACACCTGGTGACTTCATGCACCCCTATGCATCCTCCATGACTCGCCCACCCCTGTGTAGCTCCATGTGCCCTCTCCCAATTACATTACACCATGGTGCACCCAACCTGCCCCACATAGGACCTCTGACTGTTTCCTCCATCTGGCAACAGTTATTTACCTGTTTGCAGGCTTGGAACTTGCAACTTTCTGCCGGCTTCCCCACTGATTTGATTGTGGAAAGCTGATAGGACATTGCCTCATCTAAATGACTGTGGGATTCAGTTAACAACAGCAACCAGAACTGGAGGGATTGCTGTTGTTTTATAGCTTCATTGCTTAGTGATAGAAATCCCGGTCCCAATTGCCATTGCCTCATTCTACTTCCAACTGTTGTTGTAAATCAAGGAGTATCTGTTCAGTTATAGGTGACACTGGACCTGAATTGTTTCATCATTTCTGAATTGTGTGGTTTACTTAGTTTCTCTAATGGGTACAATCTTCATTTTCTAATGGATAATATTTTGCAAGAATAGAAACAGCATCTAGAAGAGAACTGTCCTGGTGTGTGGTTGTTTGTCTTTATATTCTTCAATATGAAGAGAAATCAGTGCGATATGGTTGTTGAAGTATTGGATTTGTACTAGGGAGACCGTGGTTTACATATTTCATTTAAACAATTTAGAAGTTGCTTGCTTCCTAACATCTATGGGCAGTTTACACTTTGAAAAGCAATACCTTATAAGACACAGAAATGTATAAGCTGTGGTAAGACAGACATATACACAAAAAACCCACAGGATCTTCATCATCAACAAGGCCTGAAAAACAGCCAAATCTTTAACCAGCATGAACGTGAGGGCCATCTGCAGCTCATATTATTCCAGAGAGAAGCCATGACACAGAAACCTGGGTACCCCTAAATTATACTGCTTATTAGAAAGCACACCCACTCTACATGGTGTCAGCAGATGGACAGAAATAACAGGGGGTCCTTCAAGAAACCTGGCTGTAGGCCAAGAAGGACTTTATAGGTAATTATCAATTTCTTCAATTATAGCCAAAAACTGACTACAGCTTGCAGCAGTAGAGTTACCTGGGGACAATGAGACAAGTACATCACTGCCCATCCTGCTACATTCTGAAGTTTGTTTATTTATTAGATTCTTATCCTATCTTTATTACTTTATCAGTAATTCAAGATAGTGAACATGGTTGTAATCTACTCTCAGTACATACAAGTTCCTGGGGGGAATATAAGCCAGTCAACCTCCCCCATAGAGTTGATCTTGTAGGGAAATAGGGAGTGCTACGCGTTCCCCTTTGAGTTCCAGTATGAAATATATTTCAATCATGGTACCAAGTTATTTTTTATATAATCTTGTTTATCTGATTGCACGGCAAGAACTTTTGGCACTTGTTCTGTATTGCCACATCAATAGCTGTTCCCAGAATAACAAGAACCCACAATAAAAATCTACTTAAATTTCCAAGTCTGAAATTCAGACATTTGAGTTCAACATTGGTAAATACTCTATAGACTGGTCTTGTTTATAGTTTATACATAAGTTTATTATGATTAGTTATGTTTCTAGTGCTAAATCTTTGGATAATCATTGAATTAAATCATTTGCAAATTTTAAAGAAATGTATTCTCTATATGAAAAAATACATTCTCTGCCAAGCTTAGCATGTTAATATATACTGTACATGGCTTGCTAGATTACTTCTCTGCTTTATGAACCCAATATTCCATATGATGTATGATCTTTGAACATAATGGCTATTTTTAACCATCAAATGTTATGTCATTGACAGAAAATTGTTCCTCAAATTTTTCTGCAATTATTTAAGACTATGGCCAATGGAGTAACTGTTTGAAGTAACACAATTGTTGGATTAGATTAGAAGTAACACAAATGTTGGTTCTGTGCCAGCTAAGTATAATATCTTACAGCACTATATCAGAACATCATCTGAGTGTGGCTCAGGTTGGTTCAGTCAACCTAGGATTCTTGACAATCATTGTCCAGATTTTTAGAAATATTTTCCATCTTCCTGAAAATGCCATGGGTTCAATAAGAATATCTATAGGCAACTCATATGCTCTGCCATTCCAGTTATGTACCATTGTTCATTCAGAAGTAAGGTCAATGGAATGTAAAAAAAATGTAGGTATGGTACATGAATAAGGCAAAGATAGATAACCATTTGGGGCTCTAAGGTTGCCCTGACTATTTTTCAGGAATAGATAGGCTCAAAAGGGAAAAAAAATGGGAAGTGTTGTGTTCCAAATCTGGCCTTAAAATCAACAAAGGGATGTCACTTCATAGATAGAACTGCCGAATCTGAACTGAACTCAAGTGCAGTCAATATTATACATGTTCTACAATTGAGAACAATAGAAATTGCTTCCCAGCCCTAACCGTGTTTATGGAAAAGTTTGTCCCAGAGACTTGCAATGGTTTTCTGCTCCTAAGTTACAATGCCAGGACTAAAGGAATGTAATTTTGCTCTGAATATAATTAAAGCGTTCAAATTCTATAATAAAACTCTTGCCAATAGGATGGAACATTTGGAATCCTACAAAAAAAATTAATAACAAGATAAATTGCAACCAGGCATTCTTATTCTTGGGATAGGGGAGTGGCCATCTTTGTATGCACTGGCAAGGGACAACAGTGAACCAAATGGGTCTAAGAATAGAGAAGCAGCAGTGACTTATTATAGGCACAGTATTTCCAGGGGAAATTTCTGTTATTAAACATGTGGCCAGGATCACCAGTGGTGCACAAATATATGCACTGGGGTAATAGAGGAAGTATGAATTGCCTTCTATATTCTTCTTCCCAGTCTTTGAATATACACATCCCCACAAATACAAATATATATAAGAGAAGAAATGGCAAACCATTCTTTCCTGTCAAGAACGAATATTAAACCAAGATGTCTTATAAAACATTTAGGGGAATATAGCTTTTTGAAAAGAAGCATGGAGAAACACAGTTTATGAATCTAGCAAGTAACTAATCATCATCTCAGGCACTCATAATAGATGGATAATAGATATGGATCCATATCATCCATCAATTTCCCACGATGCTTCTATTTTCTTTAGGCTGGAGGAGATGAGGATGCATTTCCCAGCTGTAATTTAATCAGAATCCACTATATGCCCAGTTGTACGTGATTATGATTTTAGTATGATATGCCCAGTACCATACTAAAATCATAATATGCAGATATTAAATATGTCAGTGGTGGGCCTGACATCTCTACATTTAGGAAAATAAATGCCTCCTATACCCATTCTTTCAAGAAACAGAATCTAGATCTTGGAGTGTTGGTGCTATTAAAATGTACTGTCAGACATGTAGCAAAGAAGGAGTTGATAGAAAAATATGAGGTAGAGAGGAAACATGGAGGCTTGAATAGAAGGAGGAACTAATCACAGAAACCTTCTTTATTAAAGAAATTCCTCACAAGTAATTGGAGACTGATCCCAACATTCCTCAATTGAGTAAAGGGCTACAATTCCTAGTTCGCAATCTTAGGGAATCTCAATAATTATCAACAGTATCTGTGGGTGAAAGTTAAAAATCAGTAGATGGGACAGTTGTGAGGAAAGACTCTTCTTACCCACTAGGACACACAGGTTCAAACGGGATGGGTTTTACATTGCAATGTGACATCTACGATTCTGCTGATTTTAATGTCTGCCTCCCTCTCCGAGCTGCTGCTGCTAGATATCCCAAATGTTTGAGTATACAGTATACAGTATACATACATATCATTACATATCCTGTGTGTTACTATTTTAGGGAATAAGTCACAGTGTACCAAATGCAAAAAAAAGGTACCCAAATCAAAGCAGTAACCCTAAAGGAATTGAAGACAGAAAAAAACAGAAAGGAAAATTAAACTACTTTGTCAACATCGTTCTTTATAGTCTCACCCCAGAATTTTAGTTCACCAATTAAAAAAAGACTCAATCTTAAGTCCTTGAAGAGAGAGAAGGAAAAATGCTCACATTCTATTCTACTCATTCACTTTGTGCAAAAGAAAACCATTATCACTTTTTTTATATATTTAACTGATGAAATCACAATCGCTATACTTGACACTTGGCAGCATGAGTTACATGAAGAGTGACCCTTTGATTGCCAAAGAAATTTCTTGATTATTTAAACTAATTTTTGGGCTAGCTTCCTGGAAGAATCGATTTATTGCTTGATTGTCTGATTGATTAATGTATTTATTTTTATAAAATATATCTGTTGCCCATCTCATGGTTCAAGGCAACTTTGAATGTCTTGATTACTATCCATAGAAAACATTCAATTTTTGCTATATAAAATAAAATTTTCAGCTAAATCATACATCATATCAAATTTGTACAGTTGAGTGTATCCATGAACAATATTATAACCTACCAGAAACTTTCATGTAGCCTGATAATCCATCTGCCTATTGTCAATTTCATCCATCCCTATATTCAAGCATTACTTCTGCACCACCCAAAATGGTGCCAGCTCAATAGCCTTCAGCATTCTTTCCATTCTTTGATGCACCATACAACCAAAGATTCAGAATTTATCCAAAGCAGTTTCAGATATGTGAGGCCATACTTCTTACAGTTCCTACTCAAACTGGCTAACAATGGAGGGCTGGTCTACAAGTTAGTAATTTATTTCTGACTGTTATTCATAAGATGCAGAGAAAATGTGCAGGATATAGAGTTTTATCATTCTACCTGCCTTTTAAACACACACACACACATTTTAGGTAGTCTTCACATTTTACCTGAAGCTTTTCAAACATTAATTCCACTTAAATAGAATTCACCAAGTCTTACATTTGCTTCTTCTCCCTCAGAAGAAGCAACTCTATATCTCCTCACAAGGTTAGAGGCAAAAATTCTTAATTCAGAACAAAAGGTGTAAGAGATAGAAAACCTACTCTCAATTTAGAAGCTTTTAGTTTAGCAGATTTTGGATGCCAGGGATGGCATCTGTCTGTACACTGTAATGCTTTTTCACATGCATAAAATCTCATTCCATTCCATATGTACATGCATTAAATGTGTATTGTACAATATATGCAATACTGTGCCTAAAATTCCATTCAGATTTGAAAGATATTTTGCTTTAACACTTCCCTTGCTTAGTCTATGAAACGGAGAGCTCACTATCCTGTATGTTCAACATAGTTGGTGAAAAATCTTTGCTAATGCTGATAACTGGCATGCTGAGTTTATCACTCTGTTAAGGTTTTGATTCCTAATTTCCTTGAATTACATCTATATCAAGGGATCTTACCAGGTTTTGTCAGGCATGTTGTCTGGGACTCATAATTTAATATATTGGAAGGGGGACACAGTTTCTCCACTGTTGAATTCTGTGGTAAAATTGGTATTTTAAAATAATATTTTATTTACTTAATAATCTACACAGCTTTTTAGATTTAGTGAGCAATTAATTCTGTCTCTTACAGAAACATAGGGCTTCAGTTTTATTCAGAGAATAAATTGTCATGACAGGATAGTCCTGGCAATCCCTCTTCTACATTTCATCTGATTTACAGGCATCAATGACAGCTGCCCATTCTAATTCCAAAACTATTTCTAGGTTTTGTATATTAACAGTCCACCTTCTCACTTTTGTACATTAAAAAGAATAGTATTTTTTTTAAAAAATGAGTATATATTTCTGTACACAGTTTGCTTCCTTCCTAGCTCTAAGAGAGGGATACTTCCCAAGGTCACCCAAATAGTTTTGCAACAGGATGAGAATTCAGGATGAGAATTCATGGTTTCCTAGTTTCTAGCCTGATGCCTTAATTGCTATACCACACTGATTCTCTACTAATTCATTGTCCAGCTTATTTCCCAAGACAGCTGCTGTGATTAGAAAATGTAGAAAACTCACATATATTGACCTAGGAAATCTGGGGAAAATACAAGCTAAAATTGTAACTGTACAAATGCAAATCTGTGCCAGGCATATGAAGGATTGGGAATAACTCCCTTCCGCTTTATTTAAAATGGAGTCTAAAGTGTATGTATACATTGTGACTTTTTGCAGGAGGCAAATGGAGCTGATTCATAATTTTGGAAGAGATATTTCTGAATCTGCATGATTCATTTTCCTTTTTCTTTGCCAAAATTAATAGCTAGTTGTTTTTGGGATAGTTAAAGCAAAAGTCCTTCAATATTACTAGAAGCTGAAGGGGTTCATCCTTTGCACAGTTACAGAGAAGTATGTCCTTTATCTTCAACGAATTCAATCAAATAAGGTTTCATGACATTTCATTTTCAAGGTGTTTCCAGGCAACACTTTTACATTGTAATTGCTAGGTTTCATTAAGTAAATGTTACATGAAAAGAATTTTCCAGCTATAACTTGGGTTTCACACTACTTCTGTATTGCTAATGATCTATCAATAAATCCTATTATTAAATATTATTAAATTTATTTACATGTTTATTATTTTGTTTTAATCATTTTTATAAATAACACGAAATGGCAAATATACCTAATATTCCTTCTCATATTTTCCTCATTACAGCAAACCTGTAAAATGGACTGAGAGAATAGATCAGTGCTACCTAGCCTGCTTTTCATACTTAACATGGAACTAGAACTCACAATCTCCCTGGTTTCTAGCCTGGTGCCTTAATCACTGAACCAAACTGTCTCAAATAATGTGCACAATGTGTTTTTTTGGACTGGTGATCTGAGAAATCATCTGCTTGGAGGAAGCACTTCTAGTTTCTCATTGAAACACAAGCACTTCCAAATATTTTCCATTAACTTCACGTTTTTCTGTTTGCTAAAACTTGCTTTAAGAAGAAGAAGAAAGAAAGAATGCAGATGGAAATGTGATCATATAAGACATTTCCAACTTTACAGTGAAGACTTGAAGTTTTAGAAATGTAATTAAAACATAGACATTAAATCATGTCAACTCAGCAAATATTTTCAAAGCAAACCATGTAGAATATAAGACAAAAAAAAATCCATCTTAAATTCTAGTCAGTGTTCAACTATTTCATGCAGACAAGTAACCTCTTAAACTTCCTCATTGTAGCTGAGCTCCCACACTTTGCAAATGTAAAAGTCCTCTGAGCTGATCTGCATAGTTTGGCACTGCTTTCTTCTGTGTTGCCTTTCAATTTCTCATTCTAGCCAATAACCTTGGAATTCCCAGGCAGTCCATCATCCAAGTATTTTTACCATAATCTGTTGTTAAATACTGTTTCCAAGATCAGCTAAGGCCAGCTAGATGTTGCCATCTGCTGAGGTTGCTACCGTACGTATTAACACAACTTATTTGGTTTGGGTTTAACAGAAGTTTGTGAACCCAGACACTGTAGTTTGTACACTAATTTGTGCCATAACTTATTTTTTATTGGAAAAATAAAAAAACAGTATAATGTAATGTGGAAATCTTGCTAAAGGTTTTTAAAAGGCTGAAAACAAAAGATAGGTCTTCCATCTTCATCATAGTCGAGAAAATGCATCCCAAAATCCAGACCAAAAGCATATGGAAAAGACACACAAGCAACCCAAACATAAGAGCCAGCTTAAAATCATCCATAACAGAACAGGGTATCACAATCACCTTGTTCCAATTCCCAAATTAGTGAAGTCATTAAACCCTGCAAAATTATTTTGCTATAAGGAGCATAAATAAATTAAAAACCTGGCCACAAATTAAAATGATGGCATGAATAAATTACTAAGAAAAACCTGGCTTGTTATGTTGGTTGGCTGGTTGTTTTTTTAAAAAGGCAAAAATCAGTCCTTTTCACTTTTCAACTCCCTCCAAACAATACAGGTTGCTTGTTGTCCACCCCAATACAGGTAGTCCTTGATTTACAACAGTTCATTTAGTGACCGTTCAAAGTTACAACAGCACTGAAAAAGGGGACTCATGACTATTTTTCATACTTGCAAACGTTGCAGCATCCCCATGGTTCGGTTGGGGATTTTAATTAATTTTAACGGGGGTTTTAAATTAGTTTCTAAATTAGTTTTTAAATTTGTAATTTTAGATTGTTTTAAATTTTTACATTTTTAGATTGGGTTTTAATTATAATCAGCCACTTTAATTAGTTTATTTTAATTTGTTTTAAATTGTCATTTATTTTGTGTTTTTGAACAGCTGTATACCGCCCCGAGTCCTTCGGGAGAGAGGGCGGTATAAAAATCAAATTAATAAATAATAATAAATAAATAAATAAATGGTCATGTGATCCAAATTCAGGTGCTTGGCAACTGGTTCATATTTATGATGGCTACAGAGGTCGTGTGATCACTTTTTGTGACCTTCTGACAAGCAAAGTCAATGGGGAAGCCAGATTCACTTAACAACCATGTTACTAACTTAACAACTGCAATGGTTCACTTAACAAGAAAGGCCATAAAATGGGGCAAAACCCACTTAACAAATGTTTTGCTTAGCAACAGAAATTTTGAGCTCATTTGTGGTCATAAGCCAAGGACTACGTGTATAGAGTTTCATGATGCCGGCAATTAATTCATCTCATTGATATTGTATATCCAGCACCAACTTTCAAGGGCCCAAACCTGGATCTTCTAAAAGACCACCTAATTTGCACTCAAAGTTTCCCAGAGTCAGTGCTTTTTTTCTTCCTTATACATTCCACAAACCCTTTGGTTGAAATTTAGGAACACATTTTTATTCACATCAATTATATACATTCATCCCTCCAATGATTTTTTTTAAAAAAAATGAAATAAAAGCACCTTTATATTCAACAATGATAACCTATTTCATTCCCTGCCATGGAGTGCTGTACCTCTGTAAACCTTTGCAAATCTTTCAGCGCTCCAGCCCAGATGGAAAGTTGAGGGTTGGAGGTTGCTCAAGATCTTGTGATGTGGATGGTGACATTTTCTACAAGGATGCTTCGCATTAGTTGACGTTTCCATGGAGAGGGACCTTTTGAGCTGACCAACCTCCTCTGTACTTTCTTCCTTCTGCACAACAAATGGAAAAGCAATGTGAATTTTCTCTGGGTTGCCAAAACCAGTCCTATCTTAGGAAGAAGGGGGAGGGAGAGGGAGAGAATTAAAATCAGGCATGCACAGGAACAGAAAATGTGATGTTTTCACCAATAAACTTGTGAATGTCAAGATTTGAGAAAAAGACTTAATGGTTACTGTGCCAACTCCATCAGAAAAAGCATGTATTTTATACTCCTGTAAAGTGTGGCAAATATTGCTCTTGGCTTGTTCAGGGGAGCAAACTGTCAAATCTTCTCTTATGAGAGGCCCAAATTATTCCATCAGAAATTTCTATTTAACATTAGATTGGTTTAAAACTGGCTGCATTTGCAATTCAGTCAGAAGATGGGTATTTATTTATTTATTTATTCAATACATTTTACTTCTCTGCTTTTATAATGCCATAGACCTCTGGATGTTGGTTTAGTTTAGTTTCCATTTCCAGACAATCTGGAGGAGAAGTAAATGATAATAAGCATTCAGTGTTTCTGAAGTTAAATGAATCTTTGTCTCAATTCCTGAGAATCACAAAAAAATCTCTGGAACTGTGCTTGAATGAGTCTCCATAGACCCAAAACTGCCACATAAACCCTTAGTGAAAATGACCAGCCTTATAAGAAGCATTTTAAAAATCAACAAATGTAATATTGTTCAGTAACACTACTGAACCAAATGTTTTTTTTTTCTTTTTAGAATTGCCTAACATGGAGGAAAGGACTTGGTTTAAAGTTCTCAGAGGTACTCAGAATCCCAATGACAATAACCATTTTGAATACTGGTTTCTGCCATATTCACTAAGGAGGGGTACACACACACACACACACACACACACACACACACACACACACACACACATATTAAAACAATTCCAATAAGATAGCAACCTCAGCTCCTAAACTTTTATTATCTTGCACATGAATTCAGATACAGTTTACAGAACTGTAACTTTTGGTGGTCTCTTATATTCTTGGAATCATGACCAATCCCTAATTAAATGTAATAGCAATAACACTTAGACTTATATATCTCTTTATAGTGCTTTACAGCGCTCTCTAAGCAGTTTTACAGAATCAGCATATTGCCCTCAACAGTTTGGGTCCTCATTTTACCCACCTCGGAAGGATGAAAAGCTGAATCCACCTTGAGCCTGGTGAGATTTGACCGGCAATCAGCAGAAGCACTGTGCCACCAAGGCTCCTAACCTGTAACCTGTAACATAATGCATGTTTTTCTTTTCTACCCTATATTTCAGTTTTTTCATTCAAGGCTGAGGTCAGCCCCCAATGGAGTTGAGGATTAAATTAATATGACATATCTATCTATTCCTAGCTCTAAATAAACTTGAAGAGGCATTCCCTCTATTGTCATGCTTGACTTTTTCAATATTATTTGTTATGGTGGTATTTTCCTTATGTTTCCCCAAACTGGGAAAACAATATTTTTTTTCTTCTTGGAATTTCTAAGAATTCAGTTTTGTGACCATGTAACTTAACATCTACCTGAATTACTGGGAGAGATAAGAATAGTGTCTTTAGTTTATCAATGGTACCCAATTTTCCTGCCACCTTTCATCTTATAACTGAGAAAGTTGTGCAGGCTTCAAATTGGTCTCTGAGTTCGGTGAGTGAACTCAGAGCTCTGAGTGAAAAACTATGAATGGATTAATAAACTAAGATATGAATAACAAATATACTCGCACTGTTGTTCAGTGGAATAATTGTGAAGATACAAATAGTTCTGGATGAGTTTTTTCTTTGAAATAAATCAGGACTGATATTTGGAAACTATAATAGTCCCACCCTTGCTCCAGGATGTAGTAGGGTTTTTACAAGTCCATTCTTGCTCCTTTCCTATATTCCTTGTACAATGAAATAAATCATATGCCTACAATAGATTGTAGTAGGTTCTCTCTGAGATTACCCATTGAAAAACAGTTAAAAGTTTCATTTTGGAGAAGGAAGGGGCGGAGCTGCCTTGGTGAGACACATGGGATCCAGTTGCTCTGTGGTCTCAGTCGAAACTCGAGCTGCTGGATGGTCCATTTGGACCCAAACTGTCCTG
>JANHFJ010010905.1:55699-66145 GCA_032468195.1 Cerberus rynchops
AAGGCAACCTAAATAAAACTGAGGAAATGTTTTGAGGTGTAAGTGTAAACTCTTACACTTCAAAATGTTTCCTTCATTTTATTTAGCTTGCCTTGCCCAGGGATTCTGGGATTTGAAGTCCACAAGTCATAAAAGGGCCAGTTGCCTACCCCTGCCTTAGCCATTCGTCTGGCTAAACTAGCAAGATTCGTTTCTCTGGCCGCAAATGCACGTGTACACATCCGAATTAGGCTGTGTTGTTTCTCTGTGTCATGTAAGCGGGAACATTCATAATTTTTGTATTTATTTTTTTTTCACGTTGACGTAGTGTACATTGGAAGTGGCGACCCTTCCAAAGCTGTATGCAACCACATTTCATTTTAATGTATGCCGATTAGTGTACATTCAAAGTGACGGTAAAGCTAGTCTATTCTATTCTGTTTTATTCTTGAACCACTTTCTTCATTTAGCAAACGTCATCGTGGCGCTCGCGACTTGCGAGGGACAAGCGATTAATTGGAATTAACGATTCCTTTCGGGCACGGACGACGTGAATCATTCGCGTGAGTAGATCAGCCCTCGCCGCTCGAAAACTTTTGGATGCTTTCCCGTCCCCGCCGTCACTCCGGGGTGGGGCTCGGAGTTGGAAGCCGGCCCCTAGAAGGTGAGAGGCGGCCCGCCCGATGAAACCAGCCCTGAGCCGCGCTGGGGACTCTCTCCGGGCGCGGAGCCACGTGGAAGCCCCAAACAGCGCAGGTTTTTTTTGTGTTTGGGCTTTTTCGCTTCCCCCCCCCCTTCAACTTTCGCGGGAAGCGCCTGAGTGGGCGGGAACGAGCGGCTGACTCGTGAAAAACCCCTTTCGAGGTTGCGTGGCTTCCCCTCGGCCAGAAAGGCGCAGCGGCGGGAGAAGTCGCTCCGGGTGGCCCCCGTTTACCGCCTACCCGAGTTGGTCTGGAAAGTTTTGAAGAGGTTTCGGAGAGGGCGGAGCAAAGAGACCCAGCTTCTGATTTCTTCTCTCCCCCCCCCTTCTTTTTCTTTTCGCTTTCGTTGGGTCCCAGATTTTTTTTTTAAAACATTTTTTTTTCTTTTTGCCCGTCGAAAACGAAGGTGTGGTGGGACGAGAGCGATGGAGCTTCCCTCGTGAACTTTCCTACCACAAGAAGGCAGGGGGAAAAAAGAAGGATCCCGCCCCAGAGGATGCTGACTGAAACCAAGTAATGCCAGCATGTACGTTTCTGACTCGGCACTTGTTTTACTTACCGAAAGGAATTGCGCTTTGCTTCCCTTCTTTTTCTTTTCTTTCTTTTTTTTCCTTTTTCTTCCATTCCCTTTTTTTTTTTTTTCCTTCAAGCCTTGCGAATCTGTCTCAGTTCCCTTGTCAGCCGCGGGTGATGCGAACGCGTTTGGTCTTAACGCTTCCCTTGCGCGATATATTACAGCCAGAGGATTTGGTGCCCGATCTCCACCCCACACACACACCTCTTAGCGATTGGACTTTCTTTGGGCTAAAATGCGGACGTTTGTGGTTTAGTGTGTTATTAGGACGGAACTGGTGACTCGTCTGTGCAGAGAAAAAAGTAGGGCCCCAAAAGCTAGCTTTAGAAAGAAAAGGGTAGAAAGAAAAGAGCCCAGCTCCGATGGAACAGACTTAGACCAATCTTTGAACGCTGACAGCTGGATCACAGGAAAGGCTCTTCGGTGGTTTTCCTTTTAAAAAAAGCAACCACAGGAGTTCACCTGGTGGATTTAAAGTAAAAGGATCTGTTTTTGCTTTTTCTTGCATGTTTGCAGTGCAGCTGGATGAGTAGGTCATAAAAGCAGTTGGTCTTGGTTTTTGTTTAGAACTTTGATGCTTAGTTTCACATCTGGGGGAAATATTGTTTGGTGGTGGCATAGTTTAAAACCCCGGCTTTATCTGAGAGAAGATGTGAGTAAACTGCTTTACAAATATTTTACAAAGAAATACTTGCACCCAAAAAGATGCTCTGCCAAAAAGAGGTACAGGAAAAAAAAGATATTCAACCACCTTTCAACTTTCATGGGTCTTTGGTTGCTGGGTTGCCAGTGGGAGATCTTCTTGGGGAGAAAATATGGTATTGAGATTTGAATGACTATGCATTTAACTTTCCTAGTGGCCGGACTAGCTTATTAAACAGAACGTGCAGTATTTACACTATTGCATAGTGACCAAAGATGCTCATTACTTTTGCTTTGGGTTGATGCTTGCTAAGTGTCAAATGAAAATACATAGTTGTGAGCCAGAAAGGAAGGAATAATGGAAATCATTTTGAAAATAAATTGTCCCATTTTATCTATAGAACCTAGGAATTTTTAATAAAGTAAATTACTGAGGATAATAAATGTGTTTTCCTGTAAGAAATTTACACCAGAGTCTGTCTGGTTTGGATTAGAAATCTCTAGTTACTGAAATTAATGTACAAAAGCAATATTTTTATGCTATGTCCATCATACTAATCCAATTAATTTATTTAAAAGATGTATATGACTGCCCATCTTAAATAACACTGGAGAGTGCACAACAATAATAAAATCAAAAACTATAAAACAATTGTAAAACAAACTATTCTGAGTAATTTGCAAGGAAAGGTAAATATGGGGACATATAATATTTTTAAAAACTTTACTACAGATTATAAATGGCAGATATGGGCAGATATAAAATGGCATAGGTGATGTTTTTACAAGAAAGGGTTGTAAAAAGTATAAGAAAGGGTTAGGGTTAGGAGGGCTAATATTGTATGCTAGTTTTGTCCTTTGTGTCTTACTACTATGATGAGGGAAGGGTTAATTACAAGTACTAGGATAGATTAAGGAAAAACTCTAAACCTGACATCTTGTTACACTTTTACACTTATTCAATGTAAATTACATTGAAAAATCTATATATTTCTGAATAAATGTGCATAGGATAAGTGAAAGTTGTATATAAAATCTCATCAGTTTGTTGACTGATAGTATATTAAATGAATAGTTGGCTTTGAAGATGAGACAAAATACTTTAATCAAGATTGTTGTGATAGTGAAATTTGATAAGATTGCATTATAATAACTGTTGAACCCTTAAGCTAAAATGGGAAAACATCACATGGTAATTATCGTTCTATTACTTCTGATTTTATTTGTTGTTGATTTTCCCGCAAAGTATTTTGGAAGTTGCAAACTCCATCCTTTTTTAAAGGAAATCCCTATTTGCATGATCTCTCTTAGTTGAAACTTCATTTTTAGTAGGCAGCTGCATGAATTCTAGTAATTCTGATGGGTAGTCATGCAAGGTCATAATTATATGAATGAAACCATGGAAACTTATAACTCATTCTATTCATTAATCTTTCCAAAGTCAGGCTTTGTTGCATGCCATTTTAGAGAGTTGTATAGAGCTCTCTATAACAGTATGTCATGTTGATAGCACAGTAGTGCTAAACATCTCTCTCATTCCTTTCAATTTTTGTAATATGCCTGTCTTATAAATTGCTTAATCAGCAATATATGTGTATTAAAATAATGGGATTTAAAATTAATGATTCATTTCAGCTGCCTTGATCTTCAAGGCTACATTTTTACTACCATTTGTAATCAACAAAAGCAAGGCTTTAAGGTAAATTATGGCACTTTCCGAAAAGTAGTGGTAAGCCTAAATAGTGCCCTACTAGAATATGTCTGTCTGTCTGTCTGTGTCTCTCCATCCATCCATCCATCCATCCATCCATCCATCCATCCATCCATCCATTCCCCCCCCCTCTCTCATCTATCTAATTATCTAACTTCATCTTAAACCAAGATATTTATTATCCATTTTCTTGTAGACTATTTTCCTTTTTATTGGACAGCATTTAAACTGATCATCAAACTTTATATAAAAGATAATACCTCTGAGGAATTCTGCGTGCTAGTAAATAGTAATGGGCTTCCTTGAATACATTATGCTTACCAGAACCATTTCGGGCTTTATTCCTATCATTATTTTGATCATAGCGGCTGACTGCTATCCTAGGCCTCCATATTCAGAATGCCTTGGAAAAAAGTAAAACATGGGAAATCTACTAAATCTATAAATATGAATTGTATGTATGTGTTGGGTTTAGAACATAATTTTTTAAATTAATGGACTGTACCTCAAAACACGGCCATAGTACTCAGAGTATTCCAGCTATTAAAAACATTAATGGAATATTAATATTCCTTCCTTCCTTCCTTCTTTCCTCACTCACAAACTTCTTGTAAGTTACTAAGCAAAATGCACCCTGAATTTATTATGGCATATACATATCTCACACAGTTTTACAGTCTAAAACCCACAGTTGGTCACTGGTGGCTACAGTGGTAGCAATAGAAAGAAGAAAAACACCTCAGACAGATATTATTGACCGTAGTAATAGCTGGTAGAAGGATCAATGTATGGACATTGCAATACAAATCCCAAGAGATATTGCAGCAGATTGGAAGAGAAGGGATTGTGAAGAGGAATGGAGAAAAAGACAAAATGGGACTGTTGTGTTTAAAATTATTGTATAATGAAAAGTTTTAAGTTACAGTCTATGGTAGACTTGGTAGTAAAAAGATTCCAATCATAAAATAGAGTTTAATTGTGTGTACGTGTGTGTATGAGAGAGAAGTTGTTTTTTTATTTTAACAGTAAAGCTGATATATTTATTAATGGCTACCTTACAGGTACATAATTGCCAGGAATTTAGAGTAATTTTAATAGGCATAATTTCTCTCTCAAGGTGAGAAAAGATCTTTTTAAGTAGGATTGATTGAAAATGATAACCTTCTGATATTCATAATGGAGTCTGTATTTGCACTATTTAGCTTAGCTGAAAATTATAGCTGTGGAATAGTACATTGACCATTCAGGGGTTTTTTACTGGATAGATAAGATATTTCAATTTATAAAATTAGGGTTATAGTATAGCCTATCCTAAAAATGTAAAGATTTCTTCAGCCATTTTTCTTAGTTAATATTCTTAGCCTTTTTTGTTAATCTGTTTCAGTATTATACACATATAATATAAATCTAATATAATATATTAGAAAAATGATACTAAGAAACAAAAAGGCAAACTTCATCTAGTAAAGAATTCAGAATATGTGTGCTCATTTATTATCCATTCATTATAGATATCTGGTATCTCATTTTCAGAAATTTTAGCAAGGATTTATTTGCAATTACATTGACATGTAGGACAATCATTGTATTGTGTGCTAATCCGGTTATTTTAGCGTGTCTGGCTTCATCAAAGAGCTTTTTATATTTCAGAGAGCAACACATAGTGTAGGATCACCATTAAGTTTAATGTTACTGTTCTTCAGAAATCTGAGTCACTTTCTGAGTTGATAATTTAAAACGTTCTTCAATAAAGAAAAATGTGATTGATTAGTTACCAATTAATCTGCTATTTATAAAAAAATCAATGCCATTGTGTAATTTAATTTTTAATTAGAATGAAACTGATCTTGTTTATACATTTACTTTTAACAGACATAGACATTTTTCTGTCCTTTCTAAGGAATTGATCTGTGTAAGAAATCTCTGTACCATTATCAAGGGAAGAGCAAGTTATATTAGAAATATAAGTTCCCCGTAAAATGGCTGCTTTTGTCTGAAAAGAAAAAGCTACTTTCCATACATGGAGATTAATCTCAAAATGACTTCTTGTTTTACTGATGTTTTAGATTAGATCTTTCATAATTCTGGAAGGACATATGGAACTGGAGGTAAGGCATCTGGAGGACATTAGGCCGCCTGTGAGGAAACTCAGATGTTCTCAGAAGACCTGAGTGCTGCCTTTGATTTTCTTCATATTTCCTTTCTCACGTAGGCACAATTGTCATGAACCTGGTGAAAATAAATATTCTAAGGTTGATGGCTACAAATATGGAGTTAATATTAATATAGGCTGATGGTATTTAGTAAATTAGCAATCTCATTTTATATATTACAAAATGCAGTTAATGAATATCGGCCACAGGCCTATGGCTCCTACATAACAAAACAGCTTTCCACCAAAATCGGTGAAGGCAAAAACCCTATTGTTACATGCTGGGAAGAAATGTTTAGGACTCAGATTCAGAATACAACTCTGTTTGGGAAAGGAGGGGTGTCCAAGATATAACTGAGTCAACAAGAAAAAATCTAAATGGATCAAGAATGTGACTTCCTTTCTTTCTCCATCTCTGCTGTGTATGTCACCAATGCCTAGCCATTCATTTCCCCTTTTGATTACGTATATCAGAAGTAGAGAACATAGAGTCCTTTAGCTGTTGCTGAACTATACTTTTAATAATCCACTCAGAATGCCCTTTGTTACATGGACTTGCAGGTACAAAATATAAAGAGGAGCTCAATGTAGATAATCTTATGTTGTGGTAGAAGTATACAATTTATTTGTATTGCGAGAGATACCCATACTGCTTTCCCTACACCCATCAACTTTCCTTGCCATCCTAACCCCAAAGTCCCCTCCCCCACAAGTTGATACCAAGTTATGCCATGCTGTGTGGTTTTTAAGACTATCTGAAAACACAGCCTAGGAATGGGTAGCACATAATGTGAGACAGAATGGTGACCCATATGATCCCATTTTAAACAAAGTATCGCTAATAATGGAGAGCTGCATAGCAGCCAGATTGGAGTGAACTGCGAAAGACAAATGTCCCTTGGGTCTAATTAAATTAGTAGCATAGTCATTACTATATAGCTATTTCCTTAGTAGATGCAGTGAAAGTCAGTGTACAGCAGTTGGTCTGCTACCCCAATGGAGGAAATCAAACAGTTGGCCTGCCTCTTTGATTAGTCATAGTGCGATTCTCTCCTGGCCTTCATGCAGTGCAGTAATTCCTATACTAGTGAGCATGCAATAATCACCAATTAGAGTACATTGTCTCTGAATCTAGATGTACAAAAGGAAGCTAAAGAAAAGTAGTACATTCATCTCTGCTTCCTCTTCCCTGTTGGTAATGATGATCATGCTTATTTCACATAGATACCAATTAATGAGTAATGATGACTAGCTTTGGTTCCAGATTCTGATTCTTGTAAAACATAATCCAGTTTGAATGACATGTTTAGCCTTAAGCAAATTTACCATACTCAGAGTGTCTATGATGTGAGACAGAATGATGACACATATGGTCCCATTTGTAATAATATATACACTTTTATTTTCATATCCTTTTGGGGGACAGGTGTTCTGTCCTAGAATTTCCCAGTTGTGGTAAAGGGGCATAGGTCGATCCTAGGAAGAGAAGAGTCAGTGATGTACAAACCTGCCCTAATGACAGATGGATTGGTCCCAAATCTTCATTGGATGCACAGAAGAGAATATTGGGAGAATAGCCTAGCATCCCTTTGTGACTTAATGTTGCAGCTAGAACCAAGTCAATGTTTTTAATATCAGAATAGCTATTTGTTTCCCCCCTGTACATTACAATAAACTAGGTGGTGTTGTAAGATGTAACAGGTTAGCTCCCACTAACCCACTGGCTGATGGAGCATAAATACTATTTCACCCTTGGACTGCAGCCTTATATTGCTATTCAAGTCTTATATCCAACTTTGTTGTTACCTCTTTAAATTAGTGGGAAAAGATCTTGGATTTGATACATTTGTGTGTAACTTATATTTGCTTGTTTTCGTACCATTCAGACAACAGTACTTTGGGAGTGCATTTCATGAATAGCAGCTTTATTCTGAAACATTTGGAGATCAGCATATAACTTTCTCTGTTTTAGATAAGAAATAAGCAGTTATTGTGGTTATCAATTATATGACTAAAATGTTTTAAACTGCCCAAAGTTATCTATGGAAATAAAATAAATGTAAATCAATTTAAAATCTAAACAAACAAACAAATATCTAGAAAAAGGACTGCAAGTATTTAATATACTATGTAAGAAAAAAAAATAAATTAAAGTAGCTCTTTGAAGAAAAAGTAGGTTTGTAATATCAGGAATGTTAAAGAAGTATCTAAATTTTTCTCATTTCTTGTTCCATAGGATGTTATATGAGATTCAGATGTGGTGCTGTCAATGGAAAAGGAAGTCACATTTATTTTTTCTGTTCATACTCAGTCTTCTGTGCATACAGATTTCAGGTAAGTTACCATTAATATTTCTTTAGTAAATCATTAAAAATACTAAATATTCTAGAATACTATATTTATATTGGTTTTATGCAAAAGGTAATTGAAGATGATATTATTATTATTATTATTATTATTATTATTATTATTTTAAGATCTTATTTTATTAATAAAATAAGTATAAACATTTGCATCATATATACACATCTATACTTTCTGATGGATGCTTTTTAACTTCAGCAGTAATCTTAATTTTTCCTTATTAATTCTTAAAATTACATTTCACAATTTATTAAGCTACGATTTTCAGATCAGATTGCCAGGTAATGCACAGGTGTCAATCAGTGGTGCATGATTTTGTATCTCCTAATGCACCACACACAGGCTTGTGTGCAATTGCATAATGTGCTTGAAACAGAATTTCACAAGACTTGTAACAGCACCAAATATAACTGTGTGCTAAAGTTCAGTAATATTAGGACTAAGTGTAGAAAGTTCAGTGCAATAAGGAATTGAACAAATGTCACACTTCATTACCACAAATATCACCTATTGATCTAATAATTATTTCTTTCAATATGAACTGCACACATAATACTTTCATTTAAGAAGTTGACTTTTGTGAAGCATCTACTAAAAGTGTGTTTTGAATAGAAAGTATAGCTTCATTTGTTCTGCAGAGTAAGAGCAATTTTATATATACAGCTGGACTATGAAACACATGAAAAATATAAAAGGAGGAAAACAGATCCCCTCAAAGAAGGAAACAAGCTGGAAATTTCCCTCCTTGGCACATCTCTGATTTTCTGACAGGCGTGGCCTTTAATTATGGCTTTGATGTTATTTTTCCTTGTCACCTTACAATATTTGTGAGTATGTGCCAATAACTCTTTGAAGGTGTGGTTACATTTTTTTGCAAGCAGAAGAATAAAGGATAATTAGGCTTCCTCTACTTTGTATATATAGTTTGGATTAGATTTGCAATTAAGTAGAGCACAGTGACAAGTAAGTAACCATACTAGTCTGTCTCTTCATGATTACTATAATGATGAACTTTATTTCTGAAAATATTTTTTTTAATTTTCTTTAAACATTTTATTAAATGGTAAATTGGATTTAGTGAAGACTGGGAGGGGACATGACTTGCTCCGAGAAGCAGAAGGAAGAAATTGCTTTTGGTACAGATAAATTCCTTCTATTCAGAAGACAATAATAGCAAAAAAAAAAAAAAAAAAAATTGCAGCACAAGGAAGAGCAGAATAAATTCAGTGCGTGGTGGATAGAAATAAACTACTAGCAGGAGGGATATAATTGCGACTGCTGTAATAGTCCAGATAGGAGAATTCAAATAATTTTACCCCAGTGACAAAACAGAAGAAAACTTCAAGTTGCAATTGCTAAAACTGAAAGGAACTTTATAACATTTCTACGCTAACATTAATCGTTTAGCTTCAGGGTCTTTAAAATGACATACACATTTTGAGATCAATAAATAGCTATTAAAATCACGGTAAAAGCTATATTTTTATGGATTTTCTGAAAGCTGAGAAACTGGAGCAGATGCAACACTTGAAGGAATGTGTTCCATAACCTGGAAAGAATACTGGCTTTCTCCTCCTTTTAGAACCACAGATCTCTGACGGCCAGGTCATCGTCACAAAGTTTCTCTTGCAGACCTTAACAGTGGGATAGTTATTTTAATAAATAAAAACATGCCTTTGGATGGTTAGGTTTGGAAAGTAATATGTCATGTTAAAAAGTCAACTCTACCACCTTACATTGTGTCCTGTCTAAGCAATTGACAAGCAGTTCCAATATTTTGGTAATGTCACTATTTGATATCTGTTCCTTGTGCTAGCTGGATGCTGCACCTCTTGACAGTTCTGGATACTTCAGTATATAGGGATTGTGACAATACTCAAAGAAGCTTGCTTAGCCACTGTTAATATGACCAATCCACAAAGGATTGCAATTGTGACATCAAGCGTAATTGTGAAACAGTTCCACAACTGCCACATATGACATCTTGGTGATAGCACATGGTCAAAAAGTACTTCCAAAGTGTTGACTTAATCCCTTAAAAGAAAATTAGGCTCAGTCAAAACAAGCCAAACCTTCATATTTTTACCTAGGTTTTAATTTAATAAGTGGTGTTAAATACTAACCTATTGCCCTCTAGATCAGTTGCACAGAGAACCTGTTTACTATGCTTATGGTTCATGGAACTCTTAAGTAGTTTACCTAATCAGAAAGATTCTCAGAGTATATAGTACATAGAGCTCAATGCAAGCCAAATGGTAGGTATGGAAATGATCTTAACAAGGGATTACTGGCTACTTCTATTGCTTGGGCATGGAATTTTAAA
>JANHFJ010010911.1:150135-163268 GCA_032468195.1 Cerberus rynchops
CATTTCACTGCATATCGTACCCATGTATGATTGTGTATGTGACCAATAAAATTTGGAATTGGAATTGGAATTGGAATCAAGCAGTTAAAGTAATATCCACATTTCAGTGATGTAGTCTTGAAGTTTGAAGATCCAAAGTAAGTATACACTTCAATCAATATTTGCATTTCACAAGCGATTTCCTAATAACAGTTTATAGAACAAAAAACTTAATCCAAACTATAATACAGTAAGAAAAGTGGCTAGTTCTTTGTGATTGTGGAATGTGCCTATTGTGTGCAGTTCATAAATCAAGTATTATTGGCAGAGGAGATGCCATAATGTATTTATAATGAATTCAGCTGTCTTAAAACCAGGTTACAGCACTGTCATTAAAGTGAATGCTAAATGAGGTTCATTTGGATTAGCTCATATGCAGAAGCCAGACATTGATCGATTTTCATGGTGCTGCTAACAGAACATTTTTCTAGCCTTCCGTGCAATTATATTACTATTATGATATTTTCAATTTTCTCTAGCATTATATTTTAATAGAATCTTTGCAGCTATTTGCTGATGATAAGGCTTGCTTTAATTGGGTCTCAAATATCTTAGTGCCATGTACTGGGAAGTTCACCTTTTTATTCTTCAGCTCCAAATCACTTTTTCCTTTCTTCCTCTTTTCTTTTTCCTCACTCAAATACCCCAAGTATTTGTAAGTACCAGATTTCATCTTAATTCATTCGAAAAGCAGTTTTTGAAGAATTCTTGAAAAATAAGATTGACATGTTCTAAACTGTACAACTCCCTTCATCCCAGAATATGCTAGGTATGATGGCAATAGTTGTTTTATTTTTTTTCTCCAATTTAGAATAGAAAATAAAGATTTTTCTATTTGAAATAAATCCTGATTGTTTCTATTATTTCCTCATTGGACGGCTATAGAATAAGGACAGTTAACTGCTATTTTACGTTTATTTATCTTTCTGTCTATTTTTTATATGAGCTTAAGGTAGCGTGCACACAGAATTTCCTCTTTCAGTTCTGCTCTTTCCTCAATAGGTCCAAACTCATCTAGTCATCTTCCATAATTTGGGATATATTTTAGTCTGGGTCTCCAAAATCCTAGCCCAATATCTCAACTACTATTATGTCTAGTCCACACTATGCTTAATATTTCAGGTTCAGATGTATCCATTGTTGGAGCCATACTGTACAAATATGATTTAGAACAATGGTCCCCAATCTTTTGGGCACCAGGGACTGGTTCCATAGCGAAAACTTTTTCCATGGACCAGAAAAGGCGTGGTTTTGCATGCTGCCTGCATCTCATGGATGGAGCTTCGCTTGTTTGTGTGGACTAGTTGGTGGATTGCTGCAGACCAGTGGTCCACTTACTGGGGTTTGGGAACTCCTGAATTAGAAAACAGTGGTAGAGATTGGAGAAATCATCTATCCCAAGATGGTGACAGATTCCTTTTGTTCCTAAAGAGAAGGCACAGCAAAAATTATAATTTTGTATGTATAAAGTGTTTTAACACTTATGGAACCTTGCTTAACCAGCATACACTCTAAATATAATATACATATATTGTATACTTGGTAATACAGAACCACTGCTGTTCTTTGACCTAATTTAGGTCAGCCATGACCAGCCCTAAGCCATGGTTTTCAGATGCTTTGGAAGTCTTCTGGAGTGGTGGAATTACTATGGTTTTTAAAGGATTCTGAATCTTTTTTGAATTTTCAGTGTGATCTGTTCTCCACATCAATTGAAAATCTAGATCAAGAGAAGCCATTTCAACAAATGAGTCAAACCATGTCTGCTCATTTATTTATGGAGGGAAATGATTCAAATCTACACACCTTTAAGTACTACTGTATAGCATCTATACATTTTACTAGGTTTGGCTCTGAAACCAGGAGCCAACACAGTTTTATTTGTGGGCTCAAGACCAGATTTCAAATTCCAATGTCATCCAATGTCTCTAATTTAACGCGAGAGAAACAGTAACGCACCATCACATGAAATAATTAAGAATTCAGTATTTAAAATTACTTTTTGCCTCTGGAAACATGGTGATTTTTGTGACCAGAAATGGATGTGTTCCCAGTCTTACAGGACTGGAAATATATATTGTATATTTATCTATCATCTTCTGAAGATATTTTGAAATAGAAAAAAGGACAGTTGTTCCAAGAATAATTAAAATGGTGGAATCAAACTTGCTTTGGAAGAAAAGCTACATATACGCACAAGGAAAACACTTTTAATGTACTGAAAACTTCAAACTTCTGTTTGTTTTTCTACTGTATGTCCTTCTATCCCAATAAATAGAACTATGCAATTTGTGGGTTGCAAATGTGTACAGATCTTCTGAGTGGGATTCTTGAAAGGAAAATTAGCCTCCTGCTGATCAGTGTGTCTCATTGCTATGACCTTTGATTTTTCTTCTTTCATAAAATCCATAGTCAAAGGATTAAAGAGCAAATAGATGTCAGATTCCTTTCTAAGTTAGCTTTTTGCTCCTCCCTGTAATTACTGTCTGTTCCAGGGACCTTTTTTCATTATAGATTTTTTTGAGCTGTAGATTCAGATACTTCGTGTTTATTGCTTCCTTTTTCTTTCTTTCTGTGGAATATTTTACTGAATTGTGTCCTCTTCTGTGCATAATAATCTAGGTCTGTTGGTAATATTTATTTATTTATAAGATCCCAAAACACTGAAGTGCCAATCAGCCAAGTTCATTATCTACCAAGGCACTTAAAGATATGTTTAACCTCAAGTCGAAACTGGCTTAGAAACTGGTCAGTCGACTGGACTGACTTTATCTGTAACAGTCCTTAATTTGAGCATATGTAAATGGATGTACTGTACTGTTTTAAGTGTAAATGCAGATATTCAGCCTTTCCTAAGGGGAAGCTAGAGAATTTCATTAAGTCAAATGCTGTGACTGAATTTTTACGATACTTCCTGGATTCCATATCGAGTAAGCAAGTTAAATGCTAGATTTATTTTTAAAAGTAAATCTTATTTATGAAACCAAGAATTGCTAAAGACTTTTTTTTAATCTCTCTATTGGGTGGTTGTTTTAGTGGGTTTATAATATTCCCCCCTGCAAGTCCCTTCAGCAAAATTACAGAACTGTCCCAATTAAGTTCAGCCACAGGCAGACTAATACTAGTTCAGAGACAATGGCCAATGACTCCACAAGGCACTTGAAAGTTTCCCAATCAACATAAACCCACCAGGCAAAATTAAATCAACAATACAAGAGGGTTCACGAGGCAAGAAAAGACCGGAGTTCACAAGGCATGATTTAAGTCAAGGCAGTCTAAAGCAAGGCAAGAATCACAATGATAGAAAACACACAGCTAGGAAATGAACATGTTATTCCCAGCCTTGCCTCCATCTGTTTGATGTGCTAAATAGCCAGCTTCCAGTGCAGCCCATCAAGATGGGTGAGGCTTTCTTCTCACAATTGATCTGGATAACCTTCTCTGCTCCTGCCTTTTCTCTTTCCTACATGTTCTTGGATCAGTGCAGAAGGCAATTCCTCTTCCTCATCATTGACTAGCTGCAGCTGCATGCTTTCCCCACTCAAAGACTCAAGGCTGTCCTGCTGCTGCTGGACTTCAGCCAAATCCCTCTGAGACAGCTGCTTGGAGACATTGACCAACTCCCTTCCAGATATGCCTGGAACTGGTTCAATTTCTTCCAAGCTGACATCTGGAGAGGTATTTGGGGAACTGCCTGGAGGAGTCATCACAGTGGTTGAAGACGAAATAATTTTTGTTTTGGTGGTATCTTGTTACCTTTTTTTCTAGTTTCTGTTGGTGACCAAATAAGTGTGGTTGATGAAGGACAACTGGCATGTTATATAATTCATGGTTTGTTTGTTTGTTTGCATGTGATGAAATTTGTGTTTAATTTAGGAGTGTAAGTGACAAAACAATAAATTTCTTGTGAGATCTAGTCCCAGTTTAGGCATGAAATCTGGCTAGGTGACTTGGGCCAGTCACTCCCTGTCTCTCAGCCCATGATTTCAGGCTCAGGTGACAAGCTGACTGGTCAATTCTAGTTGCAAGCAAAAAAAAAAAAAATGAACCTGGCAGTTGCAGGAATATGCTAGAAAGAAAAAAGTCTGTTTGAGTTTCTGAGTTATCTCTGTATAAATGCCTTGGGTGGAAAGGAAATCAGTTAGCTGGAGAAGAGGTAAGGTAAAAAAAAGATAAAATAGAGCTCCTAAGATACCTAAATGGTTGTCATATAGCAAAGGAAGGGGACTTACTCTCTATTGCCCCAAAGGATGAAACCTGAATTGCAAATAGAAACTACAGGAAAATATACAGTAAGTAGTCCTCACTTTTACTGACTGCAGTTAGGACTGGATACTCTTATTGCTAAGAGTTACAGCCATTAAGCATGATGTCACATATCCCCACGGACTTACAACAGCGGTGGTCATTAAGGGCATGTCATAAGAATGCAACTTGGCAACCATAATTATCTTTGCTGTGAAAGTTGCAAATGGCAATCACATGACTGCCAAGCACCCAAATTGTGACTGTGTGACTTTGAGGACTGATCGCAAGTCTCCTTTTTCAGTGCTGTTGTAACTTCAAACGTTACTGAACAAGCAGTGGGTAAGTAAGGAATACTCATAGCTTCAAGTAATATATTAAAAAGAATGGCCTGAGGGTAAGAGCTGTCAGTCAAGATAATGTAGTATGTCTTTCTTCACTGAAGATCTTTACACACTGAATATTCTTCAGACGGATATATTTCTAACTCTGATTCTGCAGTTGTGTTTTTATTGCATTTCACCCTGAAATGAGCTCTTTGTAGGGGACTAACAAACATTATAAACAACTATTACTAAGTGTATTTCAACAAGTTTGCTGGAAGTAGAACTACAAATGGATCTAACCTATTATTGAGATACAGATATTATCTAAATAAATATCAGTGTGTTTGTTTTTTAAAATCATTATTTGAATGAGAGCAATGAGTAGCATTTACTTACTTTCTACAGTAAGCCAGTGTGTCTCATGGAAGCAGATCTTCAGCATTTTTATTCTGGATTATTATTTATTACCTAGAAAATTGTGAGAATACCAAGTTTGTATAAATGAATGTATTATCAAGCATCTTTATATATCTCTGAGTATAGGCTGATGGAGAAAAGAGTGATGCATTAGTTAAAGCAGATACCAAGCAAACTACAAAGGAGATTATATGAAAGTTCACACAATGAAGTCATTTACTGTATGTTGATCAACATCTACCTATACATTAAACACATTGTGTTTAGGAGTAAGGCTCAGGACTGCTACCTGACATTGCAATTATTTGCTCCTTATCTAGCTCTGCGCCTAGAAAATCTGGGACCTGGGGCATGTATACACCCTTTCTCTGAGTTTCTTTCTCTGAGTTGTATCTCTCTTCAGACTTGACACCATTTCTTAGGGCATAATTTTAATGGGAACCGATGTCACTTCAGTACCAACTGTGAACAGCTGCAGGAGAGTGGTGAGAGATGCCGCTTTGCTGATTAATAGTGAGGCAGACTGCTGTGCCATAACCTTGCTCATTGCAGGAAGGCAAAAGTGAACCCCACCAGGGACTCTTGGCTCATACCTGGCAAAAGAAAAGCTAGTTACCCGTCTCAGGATTTATGTGGTTTCACCACACACCACAAATTAATCATCTAGATCAGAGCAAAGTCTGCCTTGATTTAAAAAATATATGGTTATGCAAAGAAGACTTAGAATAAAACATTTCCAGCATCTTTATTTTTAATGTGCTTTTTTTGGGAACATTCTTAACATTCTATCTGACCCAGATATAACCGTGTGCTCGTAAGCCTGTTGCGTCTGGTACTTAACATACAAAGCAGCTACTTCATCCTGGGCTGCTTGGTTCCCCTGTTCTCCGCTGATTGGCAGATGCCTGGCTTGTATTAATCTTTTCCTTTAGAAACTGACTGCTCACTTAAATCTCCCTCCCTTTGTGTTGAGAAACACAATCCCTCGCTTTTCCTACAGCAACATTGGCCTTTCCTTTCCATCTGTAAGTTGTGAGTAAGCCTGTTGAAAGGAAGCTATGAAGTTTAAAGAGATGCTTCTTTGGGTTCAGGAAGGTGATGCCTGAGTTTTCTGTGGTCCAGGATAATCAATTAAGAAAACAGTGGGATGTAGTAAGGAAGGACTTGCCTATTCCCCTTCCTTCTGGCCATTATAGAATCAGAACATCTATGGTACCAAAAGGAAAGAAAAATTAGGGAAAAACGATTTATAAAAGGAGGGGAAAAAACCAGCAGGCTTGTCGTCTCGTCACTGATGGAAAGGACAAGTAGCAGAAATCTACAAGCATGAAACTCTAATCTAGTTGGAGCTCCAACCTGGCCCTTTTACCAACCCACTGGATTCCAGGCTGGAATTTCTAAAGTTGGTTTAAAGAATAACCAGGAGCAGCATAGGCAACAAGGGGCTTAAGCTGTTGTTCAAAATCACTCTTAGAATGGACTCAGTGGAAACTTCATTCTAATTGTCATATTCCTTATGGATATTACTGGGTCTGAACAGAGACTGAATTCCCATATTGCGCTGAACAATATTCTGGCTTACTTTTATCTATTTGTTTTATACTTATAGACCCAAATGGTTCCTTGTTTGTAGGTCTGTTCACTGTGTGAACTTGGCTGACTATTCAATAGACAACAAATAAAAATTTGGCTGAGTGCAGTGCTTGAAATCAACTTGAATAATGATCTAAACCCATCCTTATAGTAAAGAGTAACAAAAGATAATTGAATTACACCAGTATGCATAAACTGCAGTATAAACATGTTAGCCTTTTAACCTCTTTATGAGCACAGCAAAACCAAAACATAGCTTAGAATATAAATAGAATATAAAGTAAATCAAATCTTAGTCACTTTAAATTAAGTCCTTCCCTGCTCCTATTAATTTTACCTATTGCTCCTATTTTTTCACCTATTTTACCTATTGCTCTTTTTATTACTACCAGCCCTTGTTGTTAAAAGTGCTGGATCAAAAGGGCTGTGATTATAATTCAGGATCCCAATTAGCATGAACAGGGGCTGAGAATGATGGGAATTGTAATTCCATCTCACTTGGAGGAAAGGCCTTGGTGATTATATTTGACCCAAACAATTGTAAGTCATTAGTTAAACATCTCTGGAACAGTTCTTTAAAGCACTATTTCTCAACCGTGGCAGTTTTAAGATGTGTGAACTTTAATTCCCAGAATTCTCTAGCCAGCCAACTAGTTGAACCCACTCAAAATTGCTGAAGTTGAAAAACAGGGCTTTAAAGTACCAACACATAGAACATGGAAGAATAGAGTTGGAAGGGACCTTGGCAGTCTTCTAGTCCAACTTCCAGCTCAAGGTGGAAATCCTGTATCATTTCGGAAAATGGTTGTTCAATATTTTTTTAAAAATCTCTGGTAATGGAACACTAAAGAGTTCTGAAGGCAAGCTATTCCATTCGTTGATTGCTCTCACCATTAGGATTTTTCTCCGTAGTTCTAGGTTGCTTCTCTCCTTGATGAGTTTCCATCCATTGTTTCTTGTCTTGCCATTTTCCACTACTTTGGAAAATAGTTTGACCCCTCATCTTTGTAGGACCCCTCAAATATTGGGACACTGCTATCATGTCTTTCCTAGACTTTCTTTTAATTAGACTAGACATATCTAATTCCTGCAACTGTTCTTTGTATGTTTTAGCTTCCAGCCCTCTAATCATTCCCAGAGTCTCAACATCTTTTTTTATACTGTGGTGTTGGTGATCACTTATTTTTTATCCATTCTACTTTTCAAAATGTGCATTTCTAAGGCCATGTCTTTTTGTTCTAGACATGCCATTGGAACATTGGAAGTTTAAAAGGCAGGAGATAATTGCATTCAGCAGGTGCAGATAAGACTGCAAGACAGAAGTTATCAAAGATTAAATTTCACAGTCATCTTTATCTTCATGCTGAGATGCTACATGGCTATTTTGTTATGCATGGATTGCAACACATGACAGGTGGTCACTTGCAATGAGACTTGTCAGTTTTACCCTTTATTCATGATATATATAAGACAAGATTTACAAGTTTTACTTTCTCAGGAATGTTTTACCTTTCAACAAGGTGGCATCGTAAGTTATCATGGCTGACACTATTATATGTAACTGCAGCTGGAAGCAGATCTAAACAAAACATGATTTTCCTCCCAGCACAGACAAAAACACGAATTGTTTCTCATTATTGCAACTTTAAAGAAACTCAGTAAATTTATGTAGCATTTTTCAAAACCTAACAAAACCTAAGATTAAAAAAAAGGGAAGGTGCAAGCATATAGTGTAGTTTATGTGTGTGTGTGAGCTGTATGTAATGTGGGTGAGTAGATCCAGTTTAAAGAAAACATTACTATTTTACAGGGTATGGAAAAGTCTACCATGACATACTCACATATTGTGCTAAGCTGTGATCTATTTAAATAGGTTTACTAATTAATCACAGTTAATTGGGATCATGATATACACCATGGTCAATAAATCACAATTGCTGGTTTTTCACATTGTGCTAAACTATAGTGTGGGTTGAATGGAATTAGGCTTTGATGTGATCCATGCCACAGGCTATTAAAAATAATTTGGGGAAAGAAAAAGAATATCCTAATAATAGAAAACCTAATCCATAAAATAGTATCCTGGGGATACTGATACAGGTTTTCAGAGTAGCTTCTCTAAGGTCCAAATTATTTCAAGAGGAACATTCAGGAAATTATAAAGGATATTGTTTCACTGGAAACAGAAGGTGAGAGGAGATTAGACAACAGAAGGCAAGATGGATAGATATCATTAGTCCTGAACTGATGGGGCTATAATATACAACCAGTTCTGGAGTCTCGAGAGCCTACTCACCAGATAAAGAACAGGCTGTTGAAAACTTCTGAAACATCCACAATATGAACTCTGCAAGGAATTAACTGGTAATGGTGTAACAGAAAACATTAATCTATTTCCAGCATAACATGTACTTGTTAACAGAAAGAGCATAGGCAATCTGATATGAATTAATAAATTGATCCAAAAAATTGAATTAATCTGAATTTACAGTTTGAAAAATCAGTCGTGCCCAATTTGTACTTATGAATAATTTCAAAAAACTCAGATTCAGAAAATGTGTGCTGCAAACGCTTCCCAGTCTGTGGATCCCATCCAAAGTTCTGCAGTTTATTTATTTATTTCCCACTTTACAAATAATTCAAAAACAGTGAACCTAATCCTTCTTCTCTTCTGTGAGGGGAGAGTGAGTGACTGGCCTAAAGTCACCCAACATATGACTTTAGGTGAAACTTGAACTCAAGATCTCTTGCTTTCTAGCCCCAGTGCCTTAAGCATTCGATCAAACAAACTGGCTGTCCAATTAATTCACAAGTTCATTTTTATGAGTTTACTCAGTGCATTAAAGTGATCTGGAAATGAAGTTCAGACAGTTGATCTGGTGGTTTGATGGAACTGCTTTTGAATCAAATACTGTAGCTGAACTAAATCCGCCTCCTTCCCTAATAAAAAGATTATAGAAATGCATTGTGGTTTTTCTAACGCATGGCCTTTATATTACCAGAACCATTAAATTATTGGAAATTGCTGAGATACTTCAGCAGTGTTATAATTAGCACATGCATTCGTATGTATGCAACATACTCTGATTAACAGTATATTTCTGACAACGTGTTTTCTGTGTTCTCACTTTTTTTTTGACATTTGCTGTCACTTCCTTGAGTGTAGCTCAGAAAAGGAATATTTCGTGGCCCGATTATAGCTGATGTCAACATGTCAAGCTAGAATAACATTTTACAAAGAAAAACAAGAGGCATAAGAGTGTCTGCTAAGAACTGCAGCATAAAAAATGTAATTCTGATGAAAAATCCCCACTCATGAAAATGAACACACTACTTACACTATGATCCAGGAGAGAAGTGCAACAATTCATCCATTTTTTTTGAAATCTCGACAAGGCCAAAACTTATTTTGATTGCTAAAGTTTTTTAGGAGAAAATCATAACATTGAGTGAATTAAATTATTTTCATTAAGTTATTTGCAACTTCTATGGGCCTTGGTTAGCGTTTTGATTTGAACAAACTACTTAATTTCAGATCTTTATTGTGAGAAAGTAATAGGATTGCTGATAATGAGGATAAAGATTGGAATAAAGATGGACCTGCAAGACAAATGGATATAAACAGTTGAAAGTATATTTATTTACCCCTCTGCTCATTTGAGTTAGCTCTGCTAATGATATGATTAGGGATTTTAAAGGCTAAGATTAAGCAATAATTCTGTTTGTCTTGCTGTATAATGACTTTTTTTTTTTTTTAAAAATGTTCAACTTTATTTCTTGAAGTTTGCTCCTGAGGAACAAAGTCTCCCCAGCATAAAACAAATAACTGTTCTCCAGGGCACTGCACATTATTCTTCAATATTTAGTAGATTAAACAGCTTTATGATTAAAATGGTAGTGCTGGAAAAACAAACAAACAAATTGAATATTATTGTTGCTGCTGCTATTGCTCCTAGTACTAGTTCTTTTCTCTCTCTTTTATGTTTGTGGAATAGTAATTATAAAAGTTGATCAAGTAAGTGAGTAATCTGTGATACATGAAGAAAAAAAATCTGCTAAAAATTAAATAGAGACAAACAATAAGAACACCCATATTTATGTGGATATACTTTATGTGGCTATGGGTACAGTTCAGTTTATTGTATATCACAACAATATCCAACTGGGGGGGGGTCTGCTGCAATTAAGATAAATGTAAAGCCCCCTCCCCACCAGTTTGACAGAATTGTGATTCTTGGCCTATGTTTTCATTATTGAAAATTTATCTATAACCCTTTGTAACATTGGGTGTGTGAAGAAAGCCTGTTAATCCACACCTCAAATGTTAAGATTAGCTAGGCTTTGCTATAATGTTGAGCAACAATTATTTTACTTGCCAAGACAAAGTAAATAATATATAAATAAATAGGTATCTAAACTAATCAAGGAGAGAAGCAACCTAGAACTAAGGATAAATTTCCTGACATTTGGAACAAATAGTCAGTGGAACAACTTTCTCCCAGAAGCTGTGAATGCTCCAATACTGGACATTTTAAGAAAGAGATTGGATAATGTGTGTCTGAAATGGTGTATAAGGTTTCCTGCCTGAGCAAAGGGTTGGACTAGGTCTCTTCCAACTCTGTTAAAGTATTCTGTTCTAATATTTCCCTTGCTTTTAAGCTTTGATCCAGTGGTGAAAATCATTTTTTAAAACTACCAGTTCTGTGGGCATGGCCACAGGATTAATCATCACCAAGCACAGAATTAAACTTCACCAAAGTTACAATGTAATAAGGGGAGGGGCAGTTTCTGTGAGCAAGGCAATAAAGATTAGGATAGAAACAACTGCCTTATTTACAGGATTAACCTTGCAAAATTAATGTTTACAGGATTAACCCTGCAACGTGGGGAGGGGGAGAAGATTTCTTCTAATAACTGGTTCTATAGAACCGGTGCGAACCGGCTGAATTTCACCTCTGCCCTGGGGGCTCCAAGAACTGTCCAGACTGCTGCACTCTGCCAGCTGGTAGCTTTCAAATATCTTCAAGGATAGCCCCATGTATAGTGCATTGCAGTAGCCCAAACGTGAGATGACACTCAGGGCATGAGTGACTGAATGCAGAGCCTCGTGATTCTGGAGAGGATGCAACTGGTACACAACATGAAGTTGTACAAAAACTCTCCTAGCCACAACTGCCAACTCTTTGGGTTTAGGAGAACTGCCAGATGGTGCGCAGTGAACTCCCAGATTCTAAAGCTCCACACTTCCAAAGCCACTCAGTCTTACCAGGGTTCAGCCTATTGTGCCCCATCCAGACTATAAAGCCTCCAAGCACTATGAGAGGGCAGCGATAACAACCCTGATGTCACACGGGATGGAGATACAAAGTTGAGTACCATCACAAAGGAGAATATTTGTATCTCAGGATTGAAAGGAAGGGTCCTTGGTTGCTCTCTGAGCTTGGTAGTTTTCTTGCAGGCATTTCATTACCCAAACTAGGTGACATCATCAGTGTTAATGGTTATGTGCTGGCTGGGGAATTCTGGGAGTTGAAATCCGCAAGTTTTAAAAGTTGCCAAGATTGGAGACTCCTGGAATAGAAAATTGGAAGATCAACAGGGCCAGTGGGATGGTATAAACAAGCATGGCTAAAATGTTTGACAGTAACAATGGCTGAAGGTTCAGATTCCAGATGTGGGCTTTATAGACATGCTGGGCATGAATCTGGTCGGGAATTTTGGAAGCTATGGTCCAATGTATCTGAAAAGCCCAAGCTGGGAAAGCTTGACTAATCTACTTCGCAGATTTTTGACAAAAATAAGAGACAAGTGGTAGCTGAACGCCTACATTCGAAAACGTCTTTCCCGTGAAGTGATGGGGATCTGCTTCTGCCAGCCAGTCAGAGCACCAATGATGATACCTGGGTGATAAAGCATCTGTAAACAAACCACCAAGCTCAGAGAGCACCAAGGCCTCCATAGTCAGAGTACATCAACATGGGAACTTATCTCCCCCCCCCCCCCCAAAAGCCTCATTCATTGGAAAGCAGTGTTTATTTACACTACCATATCTGGACTAAGATCCATCTGAAAAAGACAGATAATTACACCTCTTTGCTGCCATCTAGCGCCCATATAGATTTGTTCCGCCCAAAACCATATAGCAGAAATCCTCAGCCCCTAGGCCACTAGGAACCCAAGCCTGCTAGGACCTGGGTTCACACAGCTGGAAGTGAGCGGCAGGTAGGAAAAACTATACAAGCGTAGGATCTAGGTTGCCCCTCCATATCCCTCCCCTGGTCCATGGAAAAATTGTCTTCCACGAAAGTGGAACAACTTGCTTCCAAAAGTTGTAAATACTCCAACACTGGAAGTTTGTAAGAAGAGATTGAATAACCATTTGTCTGAAATGGTTTTCTGCCTAACTAGGGGGTTGGACTAAAAGAATAGAATAACCTTCTGTTATTCTATTCTATTCTATTCTATTCTATTCTATTCTATTCTATTCTATTCTATTCTATTCTATTCTATTCT
>JANHFJ010010916.1:11266-21691 GCA_032468195.1 Cerberus rynchops
GCATACCTACACCCGTGAAAATCTACGAAAACAAATATATATATATATATATATAAAAACAGACTATTCAGCTTCTAATTACAAAATACATATTAAATCATGTGTAATTCAGAAATGTATTACTACATAATCCAATCCAGGCATTCAGAAAAAATCATCACACGTTCAGAAGGGGTTAAGTCCTTTATAGCACTTAATTTAATACAGTCCTACAACAGGATTTCAGGCGTCAAGATATACAAGAATATACTTAATAAATTGTTAGTGTTAGATATCATGCCAAAGTCCAGCCATTATTAATGTAGATAATCTCCACCACAGGAATGTGCCATTTGACTCAGAAGAGGCAAAAGGATTTTTTAAATTTAGCTTCTGATGGCATCTTGTTTATCACTGTAACAAGATCCACAGAAAAGCCTAATCCTATGATTTTATTCAGTGATTAGATCAATGCCTCAAAGTGGTTCAGTACAGGGCTGTTGTACAAAAAAAATAATGCTATTGTCTCATTTGCTTGTACATTCAGTGGATTGCCCATTTTCAGTTTTGTTTGAGTGCTTTGAGGGGCCTTTCAGACATTTGCCAACTTATGAAGAACTAAAGCTTAGGAAGCTAAACATACTACTCAGCCAGATATGGAAGTTTGCTTCATATTTACCACTGTTTTCTGCCTGGACCAGTTTGATTAGAAATGAGAATATATCACAAAGAAATCCACAACTCCACAAGTTTGTGGATAAGAAGAGTAAGGATTCATCACCTCAGAATTAAAGTGGAATGGCTTTGGTAGATAAGTTTTGGATCTGTGCCACAAATTTAATTTCCCTCCATACTTGAACTGTGTTTAGTATAAGGGCTTCCAATCTTGGACATCAGACCTTGCACATAGTAATAAACAGCATCCCTCCTCTTTCTAGCTTTGACTGGGAAGACCCTATCAGCAGAAGGAAACCAGAATGGGATAAAATAAATAGGGGTGACAGAGTTGCAATGGCCAGACCAAAGGCCCGGTATTCCGTATCTAAAACCAAGGCTCATGAATGGTGATTATTTCAAGTGACCAACTTGTAGAATCACAATTATTGAAATTCATGATGCTGTAAGTAGCAGAATGCTTCAAGCAAATGAATCCCAAGGCACTCAAGAGGTTGTGCTTGATCCATTACACTTTTTTAAAAAATCCAGTTTCTATTTATGTTTCAATATTAACAGTAAATTATCAATGCTTCATCAGCCAGCTGCATTTAGCATACTACATTATAGGGATATAGAAATACATACAGCTGACTGGTATATACTGGATTTGGGATTCCTTGATTTATTGCAAGCTTCTCCACATACTTCAATTCCCAACTTCCATAAACACAACTGGCAATCAAGCCTTCTCTGGGCTATTGATTATTCCACATTACTGAAATCTACACATATAAAGAAGGCTAGACATGAGGCGCATGCATTCTGCCTAGTTTTTCTTTTTTCTTTCTTTTTATCTAACCCTGAGAAGCTATGGTGTTACTGTGTACCCAGAAGGAAAGTTAGGGTTAAAGATCACCAGGTTTTTTATTGCAATTAAAACAGACTCTAACTGGATGGTCCCAACCACGGGAAGGGACAGCTCTGCGCTCATGGGAGCATTCATCACAGAAGCCCTGGCCACAAGCACGACAGTGATGCTTTGACAATTTGATGTTGAATTCCTTCCGGCAATTGTGGCAGTGTAAGATTTCGTGGTCAGGTACCCAGTAGGCAGGTCTAGCGGCATCCTTCACAAGACCTGTAAATGATCAGAAAAATCCCACAAAGTTAGTTTGTTATCAGAGAAGTAGGACAAAGGTTACAAAGCCTCTTCTGTTTGCTTATGAAAAACAAGTTTATGTATGTATATACCTTAATTATGTTAAGCTCTGTATGTTACTCCCTCTCTATATTGGCTCTGCCTATTGACACAGCCAGGAAAGAAAACACTACTGGGAAATGTCTCTGCTTCCAACTGAGATTTGAAAATACCTGGCCATAATAACAAAGTGAGGATAATTCAGAGTACTTGATTTATAAACCCATTAATTAAGAAATATAAGCTGCCTCAGAGGCAGATCTGTTCATTCCCCCACATGTTTCTTTCCTTACCCCAAGCCTATTTTTGTAACAGCAAGAAGCTCAGAACCTTTCTAAAGTCATTTGTAGCACTTACCCAGTGGGATGTCAATGGCGGTTACCACAGCCCCCAGAGTGTTCTGCACGGCTTCACCAACTTTCCTGGCAATCACTGTCCCTCCTTCCTCATCTGTTGATACCTCAGCCACTTCTGTAAAACAGATGTTAAGGCTCAAAACTAAAAGCACAACCTCAGGGGAATCCCCTAACCCTATTTTAAAAACATCACAACATGAGAATAATTGTCTTATGTTACCCAAAGCAGATTCTGATTGAATGTTAGGAAAAACTTCCTCACAAGACTACATCTTATCAAGGTGATAAACTTCCCATTGAAGGATATGCTTCAACAGAGGATGGTTAGGCATCTGTCAGAGATTCTTTATTTTGGATTCAGTAGGCTAAATGATTTTTTCTAATCATTTGATTCTATAAAGCTCCCATAGATATCCTAGTCAGTCAACAGTGGAGGCTAAAATCCATTCAGAATTAAATATTAAGAGCTTCAACTAAATTTGTGTGACTTTTCCAGATGAATGCATTCATAGGTAAACTCCAGGACTATTTCTCACCTTTCTGTTCGCCTTTGAAAAATCTTCATGACTTCCAGCTGCTATCAAATGAACAAGTGATACTTTGGGGTGACATCCTCATAGCAGCATAAAAAGCTAGCAGTGTTGTTTGTCATATTGTGATTATCTTGCTTATTTCCAAATATTTCTGTTTTCCCAGTACAATCCAGCAGAACAGATGCGCTCCAGGTCCCCTCCATTTAGCTTTGCCAGTTTGTGGGGCCTAACAAGCATGGCTTCTCTTTTGCAGCTCCCACCCACTGAAACAGCTTCCCCTTGGGGATAAGCACAGCATTCTTTCTCCTAGGGTTCCAGAAAACTTCAAAAAAACTTTGGTCTGGGGTTGATTTTTATTATGTGTTCAAAGTTTTGTGTTATTGTTTTTGCCTCAACTGCTTATGGGATTCAAAGTTTTTAGCTGTTTCTTTAGTTTTCCTAGTTTTGTACATTATTCAGTGTCCATTGGAGTTGGGTAGCCAATAAATTTAAATGAATGAATAACCTAAAGCAGTTCAGTTTTTAAGCCAACAAATGATGCATCTGGCAAGGACACCAACTAAATAAGATAAATTATTGAAAAAAAATCCCTCATGCATTAACAATTTATTATGAATATGAGAGACTTGCTTGACCAGTAAACTGAACAATACATGGGTTGCTTATGTGATTACGTGCCCTGAGGTAATACTTTCTTATATTTTCTTTAATGCATTTTTTTTTACATTTGTATCTCACATTTTCTCAGGAACCTTAAGATGGCATGTATTGTCATCTCCCTTAATTTTATTTCCATAGCAATAACCTGAGAAGGAGTGAGTAGCCTAGAATCATATAATGAACTCCACATTAAGTGGGATTGAAACCTTGGGTTTCTTGGGTGAAGTCCAACGTTTTAGATAATGTATTTAATAGCATTAGCTTCAACAGTGACTGAAATGAACTGCATATAATGGAAAGAAAGTTAAAAGTCCTGTCCAAGCCAAATGTCAACTGAATTTATGTAATACATTAATCTTCCTATCACTTGTTTTTAGGCTGACCATACTCGGTCATTTCTGCTTTATTCATTGAATCGCAGTTATGCAAACCATTAATATATACAGTATCTTGTGCAAATTCAGCCTTGGAAAAGACCCAGTGAAATTAATGAGAGTATGTTAGTTACAAGTAGCTGATCACAGCTATTAATGAGAGTATGTTAGTTACAAGTAGCTGATCACAGTTTAATTTGCTTTCATTTTCAGATATCACAAGATTTACATTATCATAATACACTTTTACTAAATAAAACATTGTTGATTCCTCGCTTTGATTCACGCACATAGTATGATCAAGACATGATTACCTAACTGAACGCCCCTCTGGTCATAACAACTGTCGCATACTCGCACAGGTGTGGGCCCCCAACCACGTTCTGGAACAGGGCGGGACTTGGATGAACAACCGTCACAAAAACCTTCTCCACAAGCCCGGCAATGGTGCTTGGTGTCATTATCTTTAAAAGATATGCCACATTTCCTACAATTCTGAACAAGAAAGGATAAGCAAAGTCAAAACATTGCAAGATTTGTTTTTCTGTTTAATGAAAAGGAAGGGGAAAAGATAGATGAAGAGGTATTTAAGCCGCTCAATTAGCTTTGGTTACACTAGCTTTCCTTTAATGTCCTTCAAAAATAATCAAATTCAATTTTCATTCTTATAGAAACAGTGTTGTTTGCCAACTTGCATCATCTATTGATCTGTCCAGATTAGCATCTGTGCTGACTTTTTTAGACAGGAGCTTTTCCAGTTCTATTTAGAAATATTTAGGTCCTTTCCAAGCAAAATATATGCTCTGCCAGTGGACAATGTCTCTTGGTGAAAATTGTCTATAGATTTGTACATTGTAATAAATGCATTTAAACAAAACATGAACCATTTGTTCAGTTCTTTGGAAAAAGCCAAGTGAAGAAAAACAAGAAACATTTGCAAATAATTATGATGGTGCTGGGTACCAAAATCTGGGAATTGGGTTTCCAGTAAGCTGGAGCAATCTGATCTGTCAGCCATGAGGTTACAGCTTTGGTAGGTCCCAAGCTCAGTTCAGACACTGACTGTGCCATGAAATTCATTCCATCGATCAGGCGCTGAGCAGCATTGTTATTGTCCTTCAGGCTGCAGTCAGTCTGAAATAAAACAGTAATGTGGACATCTTATTTTGTTTGACTGCTGCTGCTAAGCTGTTTTCATCAAACACATCCAGATGTTTCCCTTTATGCAAAGAATAGCAAAAAAAAACATTAATACCGCTGAAATAATTGGGGGAATGATCAGTCCTGATCATGACATATTTGAGTAGATTGCCGGGGCCTTAGAACAAGCTGCCAAGAGCTGCTAGATTCAAAGTGCAGAACATCAGAAGTGGCACAAGTTCTGTACACTTGCCTTGGAATGACATGTCACTTTGGAAGAACTTTAAACATCCAGTCATTGGAAATTCTTTTCTACATGTCAATTCCAGGGAAGGCATTAGCAACCCAGAATAAAGAACACTTATCATCAATTGTAATCATATTGAGATTGGTTTAATTGAACTCAGTGGCCTAAATCGAGTGAGTTCTAATAGCTTGGTTGTGCCTCCTTAGCACCAGCCAAAATCTTGAGGGAAGTGTTTAAGGGTGTGAATGGGAATGGCTTATCTCTTCTTTCATTCTGTACCTTCAACATCCTTCCAAAATGTTAAAAAACAGACCAAATTATTTTGTGCAGGCCTGAAAACCAGATGCACTCCTGTTCCTGACACACACACACACTTCAGCTCAAAGTTTGTCCATCCTTTATCTAAGTGGCACTTTCCAAACCTTATGGTTTAAAAAAAAAAAAAAAAAGCTGGAAACCATTGCCAACAAACTTACTCCTGGCCAGACGTGTACAATCTCTGTCCTCACCACAGTATCCACAGGATCTTGGTTCCCAAACCAGTATTGTCGGCTACGGTACACAACTCCACAATTGGGGCACTCAATCACATATCTGCAAGTAGGAAAGAAGACAGCTGTTCACTTATCACTGAAGTGATAAAAGAGCAGAAAGGGAAGTTGATGGATCTATACTTACCCTGACCAGGCATACTTAGCAAGGCCCATCCAAGGGGAATCTGTAGAAGCAGATGTTTTGGGCACTACCCTAACCTCTTGACCATGTTCGTAACAACCCTGAAAAGCAGGATTTATCAATTAAAAAGCTTTTCTCTTCAAATATCAATGTTCAAGCCTACTCTGAACACATTTTTTTTTCCTTTTTAGAAAAGGAGTAGTAAGAAATCTCATGAGTTGAACACTTTGATGACAACATAAGCATATATAAGACTTACTGTGGGTTTAACCAGAGAATACAGACCACAAATAAATTAGGAAAAGCATCATCATTTCTAGCTGAAAAGTACTATCTGGGACGTACCAAAATGAATTCCAAGTTCCCAGTTCATATTGTTTCTATTACTTAGGACTGCTAGAATTAGCTACATCATATAATATGTACAGAAAAAAGGAAAAGGGGTTTGCAGAAACCTTCTTGATCTGTCCCAATTTACTGCTACTCATAATGTTCCAAAAGATTAAAATATTTTCAAAAGGTAAAAAAAATGTTTTAATCAATATTGTCAGAAATACCCAGAGAAAAGGATTAGGGTTAAATTTTTTTAAAGAACTCCAATTTTACCTAGGAAATCCAAAAACCTGACTAATGTAAATTGGAATGTGGTTGAGAAAGAAATGGAGCAAATGCATTTGACAAGAACATGGTAATTCAAAAAGTGTCATAAAATTGAACTATGAAAGAAAAAAGAAAAAGGCTTGGCTTTATTATACATTTGCTCCTTTTTTCTGTGATATTTCAAAAAATATGCTAAGGACAATGGGAAATTGCTAATTTCTAAAGCAACCTTTTCCTGCCTGAAAAAAAATCCAAGACATATTGAAGCAGATGCTGTATATCAAGAGTCCACAGATAAGACAGCATCAGTTGGATGTAGATTTCTCTAAAGTTTCATAATTTGGTGCCCCAAATAACTTTGCTCCTAATTCACCTGAAAAATTAGTAGCGAATTAGGACTGGACTGCTGAATGGATTTTTTTTTTAAGTTGCTCCAAACAGCTTCGCTCCTAATTCTCCTGGGGAAAAAATGCATTAGTAGAGAATTAAGACTGGACAAGGATTTTAAAAAAAATTCCTTGAGAAATGGAGTAATGTTTCTGCCATTAAACGACAGTCATCAGTTACCTATCTTCCCAAATAATCCAGCAAAACAACCTTTTGACTGTGGAACTAATGAGACAGTCTAATAACAATACAAACCCATTTTACCAATAGTAAAGCAATACAAACCCATTTCCCCACTGCAAGCTGCTAAACCACTGCATGTGAACTGTGGATCATCTTCAGTTTAGCAGCTCATGGCCTCCAGTACCAGAAATGCCACTTTCCTTTCTCCACTCACCTTGCAAGTGAATACTCGGTTATCATACTGATGAGTGTATCTACAGCGATTCTTAGCTTCATGGGGCATCCCTTCTTTTGCATGATTCATGCTGTTCTTACATCCATTTCTAAAATTGCAAAATAACGCAAAAAAGGATCAGAGGTCAAACTGCTGGCATGACACATCTCAGTACAGTGTAATAATAATAATTCAATTTTACAAGCTTATTCTAAGTAACATTAGAATCAAAAACGTTTTACATATTTCATCTTCGAAAAAGTGAGTTTTCCCCCCAAAAACCCAAATTTGGAATGGGGGTAGGAAGAACCGGAAAAAGAGATAAAATTAAGTTTTGATCCTTCACCTAAAGGTAAGGATCCCTGGGCTGTTTCTATATTAGACTTATGATATTGTAGTATAACAACATGATTTGATAATATGACCTTACAATAATATCATTGCTGGCAAATCTTGACAGGAAAAAGTAGCCCCATTTGAAGGGGGGAAATGTCATTGCAATAGTTATTCAAAAACAGTCAAGCAAAAAGATGAAGGAGACATTTATTTACCTTTCTGCACTTTTGTCTGTACTGACAAAGGTTAAAATTAAATGTTTGGTGTATTTGGGGTCCTGCTGCCTTATATTTGTATACAGCTTAGTTTCTCCTAGTAATTTTATAACTATCAAAACCTAATGATCACTTGATTACTTTGAAACGGTCATAAAAGCAGACAAAGAAATTATTTATCTATACAACAACAAAATGAAAGAGAAATCAAAAGGACAACAGAAGTTTTACAGAAAGAAAAGATGTAGGTATCAATAGCAAACTGCTCTTACAATAAATACTACAATTTTAGCACTAATCAGCTTGATTAAAGATGGAGATTTTAGCCGACCTCTAGTTCCATTTGATGAGGGTCAATATGTCATTCTAATGCCAGAAACGATTTATTGAACTCAAACTGGAAATATGAAATTGCAACAAATAGAACTTCCATTTCTAGATTAATCTAGTGAGTGTTATCCTAAAACAAATATAGTCACTTTAAATTTGTTAGTTTTTATGATACCCCAAATCCTTTCTTCTTAACGTAGAAATCTGATTGATTATCTAAAATAGCACCAAGGCCATTTAAAATGAATGTATCAGGTCATATACAACATCTTAACAAACAAAGCAAATTTAAAAATCCAATTTGAAAGTCATCCAATATTCATAAGTGTATGAGCACTTCATTGTTTTAGTAGCAGATATGATCTGAAATACGTATATACTGGAAGAAACTATAGCAGGCAATTCTTCAACAAAACCAAATTATGCCCTGCTCCTCTTAGAATCACTCCAACATTACAACATATAGTACATTTTCTAGGACTAGATAAACTTTATTCAAATAGGGGCTTTCATATCTACTCACCCGCAACTGAGACATACAGATGAGCAGGTAAAATACTCATCTGGAAAGAACGAGCTATGAGCCATTTGATCATCTGGAATTTCACCACAGAACCGATCACTTAATGCCTGGATGACAGTGAGAAAAATCATTAACAAGCACAGAATGGTAAGCATGTTGAACACACATCAACTATGGAAAGGTACAGGTCAAAGGATCTAAAGCCTGTGATCTTCAAAATTCATCCCCCATTCTTTTTCTTTTGCAGTCATCAATGCCTCTGAATGCACAATTGAATTTCAGGTGTATAGTTGTTGAAAGAAGTGGAAAAAAAATAGCACTCAGGAATTCAGGATTGGATTCACCCTTCATACAAATCCCTGGTTGTTTAACAATGTTTTACGAAGAATCATAATTGGCTTGATTGAAGCAACACATTATGAAAGTATCAAACAAGCTACTTTGTGTCCTTAGTATAGAACCTATTAGTTTCTCCACTGTTGTTTTGTTATCTGTCTTTTAACATCACATGCAAAATAATCTTTTATTCCTTTTCCGTTTTCCATTATACATTTTTAATCCAGAGCATATTTAACAAAAAAAAGTTTAGGAAGCATCCCAATGGTTATGAATGAAGAAGTTAACCATCAACTGAGATATAAGCATAGAAAAGGGTAAAAAAATAAAATCTTGCTCCCCAAAAGAAATGTAATAATAGAAAAATCAAAAGTTTAGAAAGTTTGTGAACTTTGCAGATGCTAACCATAAGCAAGCTTAAAGGAGCCACTAATCTCCTAACCCCCTGGGAATTCTTAGCCAGGATGGAACTTTTTAAAGGAAAACTTATAGGATAAAATTTCCCTGAGGGATTGTTATTTTTATTTATTTATCTATCTGGTGTAACTTTTTTTCATTCATTGTAATCTGGAAATAAACCCTAAATGAATAAATCTTAAAGCTAATGGCTGAGCACAGCCGTTATTCTGAATCATGTTTAATGTTGCAAAACTACAAAGAATTTGGGTAGTAAAATAACTCTACATAGTTTAGTGTTATTTTTTTCATGGAATAAACAAATACATTTCTTATTGCATCATGCATGTTCATCAAATAGTTGCAGGGGAGGTAACAATAATCACTGACTATATCACCTACATTTCATTTCATTTCTGCAGGAAAGGACGAAAGAAAAATCTACTCCATGGGAAACATGAAGACAAAGTTTTAGTGAAGAAATATTTCAAGGAGTCTGCACTCCAAAAACTTCTCCACATGATAGGATTTGTATCGCTACATTTCTCTGCTCCTACTCAGCATCTTACACTGCTCCCTGAAGAGCCTTGGTTCTAGCCTCTGTTTGTTCTAGGTGTCACATCTTTGGTATCTATCAATGAAAATCTAGTTTTTCACTTAAGGAAATTGAGGAAAGTCATGGCAAACCAACAAATGAGTTGTTGCCTAGAGACCATGTCCTGTCAGTTACCCTGGTAACAATATGGACCTTTCCATTGCAATAGCTCAGTTCTGACTGCTTATGTATTTATAGTGCTCTGGCACCCAGCCTGAGACACTGAGTGTTTAGATTACAGACATTATCAAAACTAGTTTTGCCAAAGCAGACAGAAAAAAGAATTGAATCTGCATGGATTCTTCACTAGCTCCACATCAAGACCGAAGTGTCTTCTCGCTCAGTTTATTTAGTATGTATGTTTGTATGTATGTACAGTATATCACAGAAGTGAGTACATCCCCTCACATTTTGTAAATATTTAAGTATACCTTTTCATGTGACAACACTGAAGAAATGACACTTGGCTACAATGTAAAGTAGTGAGTATA
>JANHFJ010010916.1:71831-83332 GCA_032468195.1 Cerberus rynchops
TTGGCTACCATAATAATGTTAAGTTTGCATACTGTATGTGCCATATTGATTTCTTTTTCTACAGTGCTGTGCAGTCATTTTATTTTCTGTTGAATCATTTGTATTTCTGGATTTTGTAATACGGTATGATTTGGCCTTGAAATAGTTGTTCACTTCTTTCTTTCTTTTTTATTGATTAAACTTCCAGGCCACCTATCTCACCTAGAGTCAGTTCTAGGCAGTTTACAACCAATAAAAGCAACAAAATAAAACGTTAAAACAATAAATATTAATACTAAAATTGACTTAAAAATTAACAAAGGTGGCAAGGAAAGGAGCAAGATGCTTTATTTGAATATCACAATTTTACGCTATATAGCAGTGGTAGCGAACTTATGGCAGATGTGCGAGACATGGCACTCAGAGCCCTCTCTGTGGGCATGCGCACTGTCGCCCCACTCCATTGCATTTCTCCATCACAAGTCTCACCATCATGTGCAGGGAAACAAAAGTTTGTGGGACTAAAAACAAGTTCACTCAGTCAATTCCAATTTCTCGCAAAAGAAAAAGATCTCGTGGAGTTGGAATTGATTGAGTGAACCTTTTTTTTTAGTGCCACAAACTTTTGTTTCCCTGCTCAGGATGGTGAGAAACGCAACAGAGAAACGTGACGGGGCAAAGAAATGTTTGGGGTGGATGTCGAAAGCTGCCAGTATTGTGATGCCCCGCCTCCCTGCCGGCCAGCTGGTCTTCAGCCCACTGCTCCTGGGCTCATTGGCCTCCGGATGTCAGATTCCCACCACCCAGCACCAGTTCAGGGGTTCCTTCCCCCCCCCCCGGAAAGAGAGGGAGGGAGAAAAAGGGGGTAGGGGGAGGGACAGAGAAAGGGAGGGAAAGAGAAATGATATTACAAAAGTTTTTCTTTATTGTTGCTAAACGTAATATTTCAAAAGCAGAAAAAATGAAGGGGCATAAAAGTGCATTTATCACGTTTTTCTTAGAACAATTAGCTGAACTCTGCCTTGTTTATCATTATTTTATGTAGTAAAACCTCAGTATTTAGGTTAAATTGCCATTTTGGCACTTTGCGATAAATAAGTGGGTTTTGGGTTGCAGTTTGGGCACTTAGTCTCTAAAAGCTTCTCCATCACTGCTATATACCATTGTCAAAATCTCAAATTCCTCTTAATATCCTTGTCTTTGTGTCTTAGGGAAGTTTTTAAGACCTATAACGTTGCCATGGATTACATTACTGTGGCGCTCATGATCTGGAACTTTGGGGTGGTTGGAATGATCTGCGTTCACTGGAAAGGCCCCCTTCGTCTTCAACAAGCCTACCTCATTATGATAAGTGCTCTAATGGCCTTGGTGTTTATAAAGTATCTTCCTGAATGGACTGCTTGGCTCATCTTGGCCGTAATCTCGGTGTATGGTAAGATTCCTCTATCCCCATTTTCAGTTTTGAGTAAAAGCCCTTTCAAGAAATTAGCTGGTATTCTTCTTATGCTTGGGATGCCAGATTATTTTTAACGATTGGGAAGTCATATTATAAATCTGGATCACCCTTTCAATAAGCTTTGCATTGGGGAGCTTTCATAATATGGATGCTTGTGTTGCCCCATGTAAAAGCTTTTGCGGCAGGAGAGGGAGTCTATGTGAAAGAAAACAGAAATTACTTCAGGAAATAACATATAATTCCTAATCGTTAAAGATAGGATTGCCTTTCAGGTGTTTTGACTTCAGCTTTCACAAACTGTCATTGCTCTTTGGGCTGGCCAAACATGAGAGTAGAACCTGGCCTGTATATATATACTGAAGCAGGTTTAGTTATCTTTTGAGGAATAGGACCGGGGTCATTTCTAACAAAGGCCGAGTCAGTTGAGTTCTGCAGAATGGACCGTGCATTGTCAAGTTTAGAAATCTGTCACAAATGCTGTTGTATCATCTAGGAACATCCTTTGTCGAAATGTACTTTCTGGCAAATGGCCCTTAGCTGTAGACATTTCTGATCAGTTTTCAGTACTAATGCAAAACGAGAAAGAATCTCTGAGAAAGATTCTGCTGACTGAATGACTAGCATTAGAGATGGGACTTGTTGTGTCTCTTGCAATTTTATAGCGATGTGGAAACAAAGCGTGTTTTACTATATACCACACTTTTGAGCACATGTTCCCTTTTATCACATTATGTGCTAATGTTATTCTTTTTAGAATTTATTTACTTCAGCAGAATCCTGGTTTTCTTATTTTTATTTTAACAAGGAACACTTGTTTGTTCTAGGTAGTATGAAAAGTATCTAATATTAAAAGATGAGAGTTACCTAATGTGTCTCCCTCTTAGGTTTGGTTATTACCTGAAAATCCCTTTCTCCTTCTCTCTCACAACTTTCAGCCTCCCACCTTGGCATGCAGCTCCTTGCTCCTTTTCTCTCAGAGTATTCTCTACAGTCTTTTTCAGAATGAAATGCTAACTCTCCAGGGACATATTTTAGTTAATTTGTCTTTGCATTCTATCCAGGGCATGTGATTCCCTTTCAAGCACCTGTAGATTCCATGTTAGAGATGAATGAATGTTGATCTGGGCTGAGAGTTGATACACTGATTTAGTGTGTATGTTTATAAAGCATAGTAGCTTTATAATCATCATCAAAGGCCACATACAGTTACTTGGGAGCTTTTGAGGTTCCCATATGCATTTGGCTGAACGGTGTGGGAAATTAGCTAGCTGTTAAGTTGCTCTTATTCTGGGGGGAAAAAAGTCCTCTCAACTTTGATCTTGATGGAAATTGAGGTAACTGCTGCAATATTGAAGTGTAAAAGAAAACATATTTAGAGCATCAAAATTCTCAAATAAGCAAAATATAATGTGCATTTAGAATTAAAGATTGCAACCCAATTTGTTAGACTAAACAAAAATCGTTTTAATGTGTATGTTCATTGTTTTCCTGTTTACCAGCATGATAGTATTTTTTTTAAAAAGGAAAAAAATGCTTATACGCTTTTCTGTTTAAAATTTTGTAAGTACAAAGACTTGTCACAGCATAAAACAACTCTAGTTTTTGAAGTATTCTTTTTCTTTCACATACACAAATAAACACTTTGATTTTCAAGTGGGAACAGGCAGTTTGGCAGCATTTTAAGATATGCAGACAAACAAGTTTAAAATACCATATACTTTTTCCCAAGTTGTAAGGAATCCAAATGAAGTTGCAAAACATTCTTCTTCTTCTGAATAAGTTCTGAAACAAAGGATAGCCACAAAATACAGACCTCACGTGCCATCAAATTACAGTGATTTAAAATACTGTACTGTCTTAAAATTCCTTACCATTATACAAGTATAGTTCTTGTATATTGCAAGCTTAGTAACTTTACTGACTGTTAACTTCTGTAGTTAGAACAATTACCAACTGAGTCCATGTAAACCCTTAAAGAAAAAAAAATGCTTTTGGCAAGAGAAGTGTTTTTCCAAACTGGAGAAACCCAGGAATTTCGAAATATTGAATTTTCCTGAGCATGAAGATAAAGTAATGCCATCTAATAGGTGCCTATGCCTCATAACATCATGTGATTCTGTAGCTGGGTATTTTTCTTTGAAATAAAATAAAGATGCTGTTTTAATAGCTAATATTTGAGCTAAACCTAAGGCCTGCCCAACTGTTCACCTGGGTTTTTAAGACAGAAAAAAATTGCTTCAGCATTGGGTGAGGCAGGGCAGGAATGGATTCAACCCGAGAGGCCTCAGTGAAATGGAGAATTGCCCTGACTTAACTGACTACCTTATGGAGCCTTGCCATAAGATGCCAGGGATATCTGAGCACCTTGTCTCCACGGAGTTTGGTGGATGACGGCGGAATTGGAAAATTGCTTTAACGAGTAATTCTGCTATTTTTTTCAGGCAAGGAAAGCTTGTCCTTTTATAATGGGACTATATAAATGAGATTGCTACAGTTTGGCTTAAAATCTGGAGGGGGGCCAATCCTTGCACATACTTAATTTAAAAAAAAACCATGTTGTATAGGGAAAATTATCCAGTCCAAAAAGGGATGATGGATGTATGCTGCTGTTTAGGTATTTATTTATTTTATTTATTTATTTATTTATTTATTATTCGAATTTATATACCGCCCCTCTCCCGAAGGACTCGGGGCGGTGAACAGCAGATAAAAAACAACAATATAAAAATTAAAAGACAGTTAAAATTAATTAAATTAAAGCTGCATTAAAATTTAAGATCATCAAAACAGTTAAACAGAATCCTACCCATTCAAGGTATGTCCTTGAATGACAACAAGTAGCATATAAGGTTTACAAGTAAGTTGTTATGTGTATATGTATATAGATGAGATATAGAATTGAAGATGATTCCATTCAGATTAGAGTAGGTGGTCTGTTTCATAAAATCATACCTAAAGCATCCCAAAATATTACATAGCTGTATGGCTTTTGATCCAGAAGAATCAAAGGGGAACGGTACGTAATCAGAAACTGCTTCCCCCTCTGTTCAATTGATAGAAGCCTTTGGTAGACTAAAAAAACTTATGCCATGCAAACAATATCAAATAGATAGCATGCTTTAATTATAAAAGTAAATATGGAATTCAGACAGGCTGTTTTCTTCTATATCCTTTATTTTCTTCTCTGAATGTCACTGTGCTAAGTCTCCTTCCAATTTTTGAAATGTCTTGTTTAGATTTTTATTTTTGTTTTTTTTCTCCACTGGTTTGGTTTCGATCCTTATCCTGGTAGCACGGTAGCAATGAATTCAAGATTAAGCGTAATAATGACAGTGTTTCTGAATCAAAATATTTATTGTAGCATGTGTCTTCATGATTTTTTAATTATTAACCATTCAGAAAATGTGGGGCATATCATAGGCTGGGCCATTAGATTGAACCAAACAATGTTTTTCTGTTACCGTCTTTTATTAGTATACAAAATATTGTATGAAAGTCTCATTAAGCAGTCTAATTTATTACACTCATATTACTAAGTATTTCTTTCTGACCACGGAGGAGCCATTTTTCCAGTGATTTAAAATAATCTCAACATCTATCTTTCAGATCTGATTGCAGTATTGTCTCCCAAAGGGCCGCTTCGTATGCTAGTAGAAACAGCTCAAGAAAGAAATGAAACTTTGTTCCCAGCACTCATTTATTCATGTAAGAACAGATTATCTGATGCCTGCTTTGAACTGAGAGAAAACAATTTATCTAATTTTCTATTAAGATATGAAATGTCAGATACTGTGAATCACAGTACCTTTCATAAGAAAACAGGTCTTTGTTGTGGATGCAAAAGTTTAAAACCTGGGCTGGATAACATGCTCCAGTTAGTAGGGTTTATTTTTTTACTTTAGGAGCAAAAATGTAATGTTGTATAACAAACTAATAACATATTTTCCCATTGTGGTGACTTTGTGGTTAAGCAGAAGTTAAGCAATATACTGTACTTTTAAAAATTTACTATTGAGAAAACAACAACCATCCTACGTGATCCAAAATAGTTTTACTATTTCAGGGATTTTGATTGGTTTTATGGTACAATGAATCAATGGATCCTTCACTACAGCTTTGTACTGAAATGAGACCATGACAGAATTACAAGATTAAAGAAGAGTACCTGTTTAGTTGGGTGCACATTTCAAAAAATATATTTTTTTCTAGGGTATAATATCTGTTAGTGTCTGCTGTCATTTAATTATACATTTATGCTAATAAAATTAAAAAAATATTATTTTACAAAGATATAATGCAATGCTTATTTTTTTAGGCAGTTATGTATTCATTTGTAACAGTGGTACCTCAGTACTCATCATTAATTGGTTCCGGGAGGCATGATGAGTACCTAAAACAATGAGTACCAAACATTTTTTTCCCCATAAAGAATAAAGTAATGAGTCACAAGACAGCCAACACTGAGTTCTAGCTTGTGACTTGAGTACCAAACAAACAATAAGTGCTGGGACAAAATTTTCACGTCAAAATGCGTGGAGTACCAAATTTGATGAGTTTCAAAGAAAGTACCATTGTATTAAGATTGTCTTTCTATTTAATAACAATGGGCACAAAGCACAAATAGAAAAAAGAAGCTTTGCTGTTGTCTTCCATTTTAAGAACATTTAGGTAAATTCATTACAAGGCTCACTGCCGTTTTTTGCGTGTACAATACAACAGAACGTTGCTAAAATACTTAAAATGTACGTATAATCATAATGTTAAATATAGCAGCAATACATCGGAAGTCTTCTTTTTTTCCATTAGCAACAATGATATGGCTAGTAAATATGGCTGAGCAAGATCCTGAAGCCCAGAAGGGAGCCTCTAAAAATGCCACTTACAATCAGCAAGGTGAGTTTTTTTTTATCTTTGTGAAGTCGTGTCAGAAATGCAGAATAAGAATTGTCAAGCAGTTTCATGTTAACCTTCTTATATTTACAGAAGGACTTTACTATTTAAGTACTGAATTCGTATCCATCAATGAAGAGTAAACAGTGCACACTGATTTGAATTCCTCTGCCAGAAAAATGTTTCCTTATCTTTTGTCCTGAGTTAGTTTTACTTCCCCTCACCTCCAGGAATCCTTGTAACAAGTGAGGGGAGGGAATTTTGCAAGTATTGGCTTGGAATACTTGGATGTTAGAATACTTTTCTAACATGGATGCTGTTTTAACAACACAGCTTCTACTTTTATGCCTCAACTCCTTTTTAAAAGGAAATCTACAAAGGGACTTCCATTTAATAGCAATAGCGCTTAAGAGTCATATACTGCTTCACTGTGCTTTACAGCCCTCTCTAAGTAGTTTACAAATTGCCCCCAACAATCTGGATCCTCATTTTACCAACCTCGGAAGGATGGAAGGCTGAGTCAACCTTGAGCCGGTGAGAATCAAATAATAAATAAATCATAAAAATAAATAAAATTTAGAAAAGTCATCTTTTACATCATCCTTTGTAGGATGGAGAGAGAAAAATCTACTTCTCTCCTCTACTACACATTATGAAATATATTTAACTGACTACAAGAAACACACTTCTAACTAGGTAGCAAGCATGAAAGAAAAATATGGATTTGTTCTAAGATAATATCTGGCCAGGAAGAAGCTGCAAAACACTTTACAGATAGTCCTGGTTTAATGAAGATAAATTGGGACTGGAAATTCCATCGCTGAGTCATACAATGTCATGTGACCACACCAATTTACAACAGCTCTGGCAGCTCCAGTTGCAGTCACTAAGTGAATTCTGCACAGTCATTAGGTGCAACATCTCATGACTGCCATTTTTCATCTTCTGCCGGCTTTCCCATTGATATTACTTGTTGGAATCAGGCCACGAAGGTCTCAACTAGGGATTACATGACCATGGGATGCTGCCACAATTATAATCGCAAGCCTTTTGCCAAGTGACTGAATCACAATTACGTGACCATGGAGACACTACAATGGACTCAACTGCAAGTACTGGTCATTGGTCTCCTCATTCAGTGCCATTGTAACTTTGAACAATTGCTGAACAAATAGTCATTAACCTGTACAGCATTTTTCCTCCTGTTTCCTGGCTAAAAAAAAACCCTCTTTACCTGTTTATATTATTGCCAACTTACAACTACCATATGTCTCTCAGTTTTTCTTTCCTTCCATATAGTTTTTACTTGAAAATGAATGAGTCTGTGGGAATAGAACTAATAGTTTGTGATATTTTCAGGTTTCTGATAACCAGAATTATTGGGTTTTATAGCAATAGAAACCAATAGACCTCAGATATTGGACCTCAGTTCCAGCGTTATCAACTAACATGGTCGTTGATCAGCGATGATGGAAAATGTCCAACATTTAGAGAGCCCTAAGTGCCCCATTTCTGAGCTAGTAAAATTAAACTCTGTATGAGTTGGGCACCCACATATATTTAATAAATAAATTTAAAAGCCAGAGGTTCTAGATTTCAAGAGAAACAGAAGGGCAAATTTTAGTAAGACTGAAAGAAATCCCTCGTGAATAAGTGTGGTACTCTTTTTCCTTGACTCATGGTGACTGCCTAGGCAAACCCATGCAGTTTTCCTGGCAAGATTTTCAGAAATGGTTTGCCATTGCTTGATTCTTGGGACTGAAAGAGAGTTACTGGCCCAAACTCGCCCACTTAGTTTTGTGCTTAAATCAGGCCTTTAACTCATAGTTTCCTGCTTTCTGGGCTAGGCCCTTAAATCAATATTCCAAATTGGTTTTCAGATATTTCTTAAATTTATTATGTGTTAAATTGAAAATGGTACATTTTTCTAGATTTTCTGATTTGTGCAATGTACACTTGAAAGTACTATTGTATTATATTAAAGGTACTTTTATTTCCACAGAATTGTGCATAAAATTTAAGTACAAATTTGAAAAGCATCTTGTTTTTTTAAGAAAGCAAAATAATTAGTTCCTTGGGTGTACATGTTTAGTCCTGAGAGCTCTTGTATAGCTCTTGCAAGTTTCTCAGCATATAGAACTATTTGTAATTTAGAAAGCCATATGGACCTAGCTAGAAATAATAGGGACTAATGGGAACAATAATGTTTTATACTTGCCTCCAAAACAGAGATCCTAAATATATACCATCAGTCTGTTTTACTGTTCTATTCACCTAAAGTTCTACTTGTGATTGTTTCTTTGTTAGGCAATTATCTCACTTGGTCATCAGATTGCTTTTCAGTATCAGAATAGAATCAAATATCAGGCAGAATGAGTAGACACCTGTTGTCAGGCGTCCACTCTTAAAAGGCTAGTGGTTTGATAGCTGTTTATGTAATAGATGATGATATTTCCACTGCCAGGCAAGAAAACGATGCATGTGTAGCATTTTCAATAAATGGGCCGTCATTAGATTCTTAGCAGAATGTTGATTGGAGTCAATGGAAATTATAATCCAACACAACTGGAGCACTGGGCAATTTGCTGCTGTATAGCTTAACTTGCAGGGGTATGGGGAATAGTATTTGCTTTTCCAACTGAGACAACAGAATGCCTTTGGATGGTGCTAGATGCTTGTGATGTATGTCACTATCCAGTTTTACTTCATTTGCTAAAACTGATTTGCAACCATTTTCTTTTCAAATCCATTTGCACTGAATATCACTATTACTCTATACCTGTGAAAAATTAGAATACAGGTAGTCATTGACTTAACAACAGTTTGTTCAGTGACCATTCAAAGTTACAATGGCACTGAAAAGTGTGATTTATACTTTTTATACATTTTTATACATTTTTCATACTTAGGATGTTGCAGCATCCCCACGGTCATATGATCAAAATTCAGACTCTTGGCAGCTGACTCATATTTATGACGGGGGCAGTGTCCTGGGTTCATGTGATCCCCCTTTTGTGGAGCTTGTGACAATGGCCAGATTCACTTAACAACCATGTTACTAAATTAACAACTGAAGTGATTCACTTAACAAATGCAGCAAGAAAGATCATAAAACGGGCCAAAATTTACTTAACAAATGTCTCACTTAGCAATAGAAAGTTTGGGCTCAATTGTGGTCATAAATCAAGGATTACCTCTATGTGCAAACATCAGGATTTGGGTGTGGCCTAACTTATTTTTCATTTGTATAGTACTTGGTTTTTGTTAGCCCAGTGGCAGCTATCAGAAAATTTTCACCTGTCTACTAACATATATAATGATGTATTTGGATGAGGATCACAGAGTGTAGTAGAAAATGCCTGTGTATTTCAGTTACAGTGAATCAAAACCAGAATGCGGGTCCTGAGGTAGATGATGGAGGTTTCAACCCACAATGGGAGCAGCAACGAGACAGTAGGATTGGCCCAATGCAGTCAACCCGTGAAACACGAGCAGCAGTTCAGGCTCTTCCCAATAATTCCCTAGCAAGCGAGGATCCAGAAGAGAGTAAGTAACATGTAAAAATAAATATAAATCAGGTTTCCAGGCAACACAGAAACTTACTGTTGATTTAGAACTGGGGATGACAACCTTTTAGTTGCTAAAATACATTACTTAATACTTTTGGGGTTACATGAGTTGCAAGCCATGTCCCACATGTAGGCAAAGGTTGAATGTTTTTAGGTAATTTTGAAGAAATTGCATTTTCTTTGAAAACGCCTGTCTTTCAACTTAAGCTATAAATTTCATGTTTCCCATTTCAGAATAGGAGTAAGCTGTATTTTCAGTAATCACAGTCAGAGAAAGAGAGAAAGAGACTCAAGCATTTTAGAAGGGAAACGTGGGCCACAGGTTACTTATCTCATCTTTAAAATGCAATTTTCTGGCCAAATTCTGATCATTATAGAAGCAGCAGCTGTTATTTTTAATTTTTGGTATAGCACTCTTGCTATGTTGTTCCCAAAAGTCCTTATTTAAGTCACTCTTAAAATGAATTGAAAAGTTCTCTTGATGAATGATAGGGTAGCAAACATTTCTTGTGAGTTTGCTTTATGGAATTCAGCCAACGTTACATGAGTGAATTTCTTGGGAACCTGTTTGAGCAGGTTTGTGTGGATGCCTGAAGATTTTAGGGAAATAAGAAATTTAGATGTCTTGGGCTTTCTTGGCTGGTGTAAAGAAACCAAGACGTGCAAGCCAAACCATTTAATGTCCTGCTCAAGGAATGAGAATAAAGCAAAAATACTTCATTTACTCATACAGCCACAAAAAGAGAGTACTCTTTAGTGTGAATAATCCATCTTTATTAGTTTCTCCTGGAAACCATGTCAACCTTGGAATAAATGTCACTGTCCCCATTGATATAAAAACTTGACCTCTATAATGCTGTTTGTAACAATAGACACTGACAGTCTAATAGAAATGTGGGTTTATTTGTTAATCAAAAACTGTTGTGAATGCAGAATGATCTGTATAATTATTTTCAGACTGACAGAAAATATGTTAATTTTAATGATCTTGTCCTTCTCATGAAGCTTATGCTAAGTTTTAATTTTATGAAATTCATTGCTCTTGACTTTGAAAAAGAACAGATTGCTAATTCATATTTTCTGCATCATAATTATATCTATTTTTAGTCCATTTGTTCATATCTTTGTTCTGCCAAAGATGCTTATGACCTTGAAAAAGTTGTTGGGAAATGTGTTCCGTGCAACCTTCAATTTCCCTTTTCAGATAGATGCTCTTTGTACAAAGGATGTGCAAACCATAATAAAAACCCAAGATTGAACATTTCCCTTTTCAGAACATATGCAGATATAGGCGATGACAGGGAATGGACCAAAGGAAAGAAAGGCTCTAGGGAAATTAAGTGGTAGACAAGGCTAGTAAGATATGCTGGGATACCAGCAGTGGGAAGAGGGTTGGGAACATCTGAGTAAGCAGGTGGATGGAATTTGCCATGCTGCAATCATGTCCTTATTGATTAGACCAGTGGTGGCGAACCTTTTATTTACCAAGTGCTGAAAAGTACATGCTTTGCATGTCCCATCCGCACTTGCGTGTGGCTCCTCCATGTGCACTGCATGTGCAACCACACCATATGTGCATGCATGCAGCTTTTGCACATTCAATGCAC
>JANHFJ010010923.1:18809-37230 GCA_032468195.1 Cerberus rynchops
ATTTAGGTTGCCTTGCCCAGGGATTCTGGGATTTGAAGTCCAGAAGTCATAAAAGAGCCACAATTGCCCACCCCTGGACTAGGGGGTGACATGGTAGCAGCATTCCAGTATTTGAAAGGCTGCCATAAAGAAGAGGGGGTTTACCGAAGCATCTGTAGGTAGGACAAGAAATAAGGGATGGAAACTAATCAAGGAGAGAAGCAACCTGGAATTAAGGAGAAACTTCCCAACAGTGGGGACAATTAAGCAGTGGAACAGCTGGCCTTCAGAAGTTGTAGGTGCTTCATCATTGGATGATTTTAAGAAGAGACTGGGCAGTCACTGATATGAAATAGTCTGAAATGGATTGGACAAGGTGCCTTCCAGCTCTATTCTGATTCTGATTGATATTTAAAGTTTATTTTTGAGGGAGAAATAAAATGGCAGAGAGGAAAGGTCCCTTGTGCATGGAGGTAGAAGGCATGGAATCTCAATTCCAAAATATTTCTCAAGGCCCCAAAACTATCCCAATAGTCCCAGTTCATAACAATAGGTTTATTTTCTAAGTTGACCAACTTTGAATAGATTTTCAGGAGATGCTTGTTACATAAAAACTACCCTTTTGCTACTGAGTTGACAAGTGCTATTTATTTCTGTACTTAAAGAACTAACTTATTACAAAAAGTAATATTATAAATTTAATTGCTATGGTGGTACCCATGCATTGTGATCTCTGTAATTATCACCTCTCTACTCCTATGTCAATTAAGTTTGGAAAATGTTCTCTCTTTTTTTTTGTGGTAAATCTAATTGCCATCAGGGTTGTTCCATGATAATTTAGCTAAGACATCAGAGGTCTGTACAGATGCTGCAATACTTTAACTTCTATTGATTCCCAACATGGCAGCTAAGCTTAGCAAAAATCCTCCATAAATACCACATAGGAGAATGATTCTTTGGAGATGGGAAACCTCTTTGTCCATTTTTAAAGGCATGGTGCCCTGATTTTGTAATTTGCCTCTTTTTAAAGATATTTATTTGTATACTGATTTTCTCTGTCATATTACAATGACAACTGTTTTTTGATAGCCTCCTGTTGTGGCCCACCAGTAGAATCTGGTGGCAGACTCAGACAGTAAGAAGTTTGGGGAGGAACATGGGTCAGTTCTGGAGTCTGGGGAAGGCTCTGATGAGGGCTCTGAATTGGAGGACGAGATGGGGCCAAGGGCATCCAACAGCTATCAGATGCCTTCGGAGTCAGAGATCAGTGGGGCAGAAGAACAGCTGGAGCCTGTTCCCGATGTACGCATGTAAAGAGCTGTCAGGAGAAGGAAACAGTTAAGGAACAAGGGCCGACTCAAGAGTAAAGGCACAGGTGGATGGTGAATGGCCCCTCCCATAGGGAATAAAGAGGCGCGAAAGGGAAGTGGAGTTTGCAGGAGACAATTAGTTTGCTTAATTAGTGTGAAGATTTGTTTGTGACCCTCAGAGACTCTGTGCCAAGTGATTTCTTGTTACAGTATTGCATTTAGAAGATATAAGCCTGGCAGCTGTCCAAGCCTGATAAGGTTTGTGGTTGTAAATTCACCCCTGAAAAACTGTTTGGCAGAACTTTGCTGGATGTGAATGAGAGGAATTCACATTAGCTTGGGACAATGAGTCTGCTTCATGATTTTGGGAAGCCTGGGTCAGAATAGCCACCCGTTTAAGTACTAACCATGTCTAACCTTCTTAAAGCATGGTCAACCATATTTCGCCCCCTTATGTATGTCATGGTGACCAATAATTCGATGGCTGTAGGTTGCTTTTCACAGATTGGGGAGTAGGTATCCAGGTCTTTCTCAAAAGCCAGCAAGATCAGAATCAATCCGACCTCAGAGAGAAAGATAGCCCAAAGGTTATTACAGATCTAGATTTCACAGAGACAAAGCTGTTCACAGCAGGTGGATGTGGCTCATATAACATTGGATCTGAGCCTTAAAGCAACTTTACAAAGCAGATTAATAGTACAACCCGTCCCACCATGTTAATTCTGATCTTGAAGGTGTACAGGAGCCAGTAGAAAAGAACTTAAAAGCCCTATACAAATGCTCAGGGGTGGCATAATCTTGCAACTTCAGTTCCAATGATAGTGGGTACAATAAGGAAAAATTGAACCAGACCACTTTTCATTGAATCATAATTTTCATTTCCTGCTGCAAGTAGGAATTTTCACATTGATACTTCTAATCCATTGCTCACTCCACCTGATTGAGGTTATTCTGGAAACTCCACTTCTGATTATGAATTATGTCGCTTAACTCACTTCCCAAAATAAATACAGAGAAATGTCACTCTTAAAAGAGACATTCCTTTGCCGTGTACTGGTGAGGTCTAGGCACATACTTGTGCCCTAAGTTAAATAAAAAAGCACCTCTTTAGCCACATTGCTCATTCCTGGGTTTATTTATTTTGCAAAAAGGATTCATTTTGGGAAATGTACAGTCCTCTGTAACCATTCAGCGGGGAGTAAACTGCACTGAATGCAAAGCAACCTCTGAGAAAATAATATGGCTTTGAAACTGTCGTTTATAATGTGTGTGTGTGTGTGGGGGGGGTGTTCCAACTTTTTTTCAGCCCACCTAACTTTTTAATATTAAAAAATGAACTCTGATTAAGAGGAAAAGTTGTAGGGATTGAAAATTCAGTGTTCAAGCGAACATGGAGAGTTTTTTCTTTTCATCTCTTGTAGTAACCAATCTCATTCAAGAATTCCCTGAAATATAGTTTCAGTAGACCTGTTTGTTTTTGTTATACCTAAGGGCACAAGTGGAGAACAGTGGCCTATTTATGACTTGTGGACTTCAACTCCCAGAATTCCTAAGACAATTCCTCTGCTTTAGGGAAAGGCCATGGCAAATGGAAGATGGACAAAAGAAGTACATGGTCCAGCTATACTACATGCAATGGTCTTGCTAATAGTATTTAGCAGAATATAACAAAATAACCGAATTGGAAGGGATCTTGGAGGTCTTCTAGTCCAACCCCCTGTGCAGGTAGCTGATCCCTCTATCATGCCAGACAAATGGCTATCCAATCTCTTCTTAAAAACCTCCAGTGATGATGGAGTACAAATTCTGTACAAATCAGTACATCCATTGGAAGTAGTAGATAATTGCTGTAAAAACTTTGCTGAAATTCTGAAGAGCTGCTGTCTACTATAATCGCTAATATTTTTGCTAAAGAGAACCAGTGAATTCACTAGGTATAAAGCAGTTTCCTATTTCATATTGATACTTAGATTAGTAATACTTTGGTAATTTGATAATATATAGTATTTGGACACCCACCTCTCATATTCCAGGTCCTTACCAGGGGTAGAATTTAAGATTCCTTAGAATTGCATTTGATTTCCACCTTTCCAGCTGCCCCTAGCCCTCCCTTCCTGCCTTAACTCTCCTGCGGTTGCGTAAGCATTTCACTGCATATCGTACCCATGTATGATTGTGTATGTGACCAATAAAATTTGGATTTGGATTTGGATTTGGATTTAGTTCCACAACCCCCACAGAGAGGATAGATGAGAATATCCGCAGATTCTTCACATTTTCATTTATAGATTTATATTTGCTTTTAATCTTCTATCTTTTCTGGGTGCGTCATTTATTCCCTTGTGTTCAGAAATTATGGCTAATGGTCAGTTGATTTCATCAGCACTGGTCATCTTTCAACTCTTCTTTTTCACAGGACTAGACAGTAAACTTCTCTTAATAACGTATCTTGTGTACACCATCATTGTCTTGTCTTTTGCAGTAGTATGTCTTCTACCACCAGTATTTTTCTCCAAGTGAAGGGCTTTGATTATTTGTTGGGGCAATAGAAATATCTCAGGAGGCTGGAGCTCACTTTCCATGTCTGGTGCCTCAAATCAATTTCAACTGTTTGGCTAACACCTGAGCTATGTATTACAATGCAGTCCGCTTACCTGGACAGCAAATGATTGTCTTATTGAAGTCTCAAGGATGAAGAGTGAAAAATTATTGATTTCATCCTCTGTGGCTGTTCTAAGGTTTTAAAGTAAATGTGAGATTGACTATTTGCAAAAGACCTTATATATTACAACCTAACGGTAAATTAACTCTTTCTTTGTTCTTGTAGCCACTGGAAAAGAAGTTTGTACGTGTTTCAGGAGAAGCAACAATTGGACATGTGGAAAAATTCCTCAGAAGAAAGATGGATCTTGATCCTGGCTGCCAGGTACACTAATAATTCATATAATTTTACCTTTTTTTTTTTTTGCTTGTCCATAACATGTGTATAACAGTGATCAGATGAATGTGGTTCCCACAGATTTTAATGTAATACTTTTCTCTGAAAGCATTATATAAGAAGGAAAGACCAAAACAACAGAAACAAAAAAATCAGACAGTTAAAAGAAGTACTGAAAGTTAATGCCAAGTAAACTGAGTACCTGATTTTGAACTTTTTACTTTTGTCTATGTGTGGTTAATACAATAGCAAAAAAATTAACTGAGATTTATTTTTTGTAATGGTAGGTGAGAATGACTTTGAGGGATGTGAAGGAAAGATGCTTAGGGAATGATCAAATAAAAGAGGCTGCATCTGCCTAATGGGAAAAGAAGGAAATGTTTAAGGAACTATCCTCATGTATCAGACTGTTAAAAATGATGCAGGAGTTTATATTTTCAAACTTGCAGAATTTTGTTAATGCAGCATGACAGTAAAGTAGAATTAGCTCATCTAATCATGGTTTACTTGGGGGACTGATAATTTTAACACTTTCCACTTTATCATACTTTGCCTTTTAATGATTGCACATGGTTATACAATCTATCATATAATCTTTCTAGACTGGCAAACAGGATATGTTTGTTTCAGTTATATACAAGTGTATTATCTACAAGTAGTCCTCAATTTATGACCAAAATTAGGACAGGGATTGCTATCATAAGTCAGTGCAATCGTAAAGATAAATGTCATATGACTACACCAGTCACTGCACTACCCATTATGGTTGTTAATTGAGAATTGATGGTTGTTAAGCAAGTGCCCGTCACAATCTAAGCCTTTTTGGCTCAGTCCCTCCCTGCCCCAAACCTCAGTAAGGTAAGGAACTGCCTCCAACTCCCCACACCCCACCTATTTCTACCCTTATCTACGACTTTTGGCACTCTGCACCCTACCTTGCAGGACAACAAGCAGCCACAGAACCAGGTAGCTTTGAGGTTGTTTGCCACGTCCTAGGAATCTCAGCCTCCCCCAGTAAAGGCCACTCACTCTCAAGCCTATCCCAGTAAGCAGGCCAATAAATATTTCTTTGCTGCTTTGTCCAACAAGCAAGTAAGCCAGCATCCATTCACCTCGCTGTCTTCTTTTCCAGTTCTCCACTGCAATCTTTGCCTTTGGCTTTCTCCTTTTTGGGCCGAGCTTCTCTGGAAATGTTTCCTAAAGTACACGTGGTTCTCTAAACTTTCAGAAGGCTGCACTGCCTTTGTAATGCTGAGCTGTCTTTGATTTCGAAAGAGAGCTTTTTCAGCCAAATCCCAAAGAGTCATGGCAGCAGGCAGCAGCAGCTTATGACCTTCCCTAATGGCTTGACTTTCTTGGGAAGCTGGCAAAGAACATTGCAGATGATGATCACATGACTGCAGGGGCTTGGCAATCAGTCATATTTAAGGATGGGTTGCCAAGTGCCCACATCACTATCACATATCCCCAGCAGTCCTGCAATGCCCCTAACTTTGGGTACATAAGCCCCTTCCTTCATAACTTTGAATGGTTCCTGATGGTCATCGTAAGTCAATGACTATCTATATTATTCCAATGAATGTTTTCTTATTCTGGTTTTCCATTATTTTTCAGTATTTTTGTTTTATTGTATTGAATGGTTTGAAAGAAACAGTCTGATTTTTAACAAAATCACATAGTTCTGAGAATATTTAGATTAGCTTCCCCCAGCCTTGATATCCTCCAGATTTTGATGTCATCTGCCAAAATTTTCAGCCATAGCTGTACTTTTGGAGGATTTCTGGGATCTAAAATATATACTGTACATCTGAAAGGCACAGAGAATGGATAAAACTGGCATACAGTAAAACAATATTTATTGTAATAAACCTCCTGTTTTTAGAAGTGCCCAGAAAATAATTTAGAGTTGCTTTGGTTGTTTTTAAAGTGTATCCTAAGAATGTTTTTGTCAAGAGTGTAATGGTGAAAACATCAGTAAAATCAATCAGTGTAGAAACAATTTGCCTATTGCTGTTCTGCAGTTCTTAACAGAGGAAAATACAGTGTCTGATAGAAGAATATAAAGTGTGGAGGAATATAACATATCAAGTATAAGATAGTAGAGGAATATAAAGTGAGTATTAGGGCAAAATAGTCCATTACTTTTAACTCCTTGTGTGCATTGGAAATGTGTCATAAAACTTAAAGCAGAAATTTTCTATAGCCCACAGTAATCTCAGAGCAGTTGAAAATCCATCTACAACTCAAATCTGACATTAGGAAGTTTAATTCCACGAATCTATTAAATAAGTTGCAGATATCATAGGAGGAGCTTTGTGGTAATAAAAGGTATGATTATGAATGAATGATCATGTACTTTTGTTTCAGTTGCATCATTGAACATTATTCTTCTTTTTTGGCAGCTTGGATGAATTAAGTAATGCCATGCAATAGTTACATGTGAATAAACAGTGCCTCTGGGTCTTGTTAATGCTACAGTAGATGATGAGCTGAGTGGAAAGAAATAGTATTCCACAGAGAACTGGCCATTGTTAAATTTAAATTATGTTTGAACTGAAAACAGCTGCTCATTTTTAACAATCTGATCTAAAAGCCCTAAAGTGGAGTGTTTAAGATACTTCTCTGCCCATACACTAACACATATGTAAAACAAGGGTAGTGTTTAAAAAGGGCAAATATAGAAAGTACAGTATTGCCACTGTTGTTAGTAAATCAGTGAAAAAGAGCTGACTTGTAACAGGTGTTGTGTAGTTTCTCTGAAAGTTATAAAGCTCGTTATAAAGCTGTGCTAAACGCAGGCTGTCATTCTTGTTAATTAGACATGTTTTTACTTTGAACAATCCTTTTACTAAGTACTGAATTATTTGATTTATTCTGTTAATTTCAGGTTGACATAATATGTGGTGATCACTTGCTGGAACAATATCAGACTCTAAGGGAAATCCAAAATGCTCTAGGGAAGAGTGCAGTGCAGGTAAAGTACTGACATGTTAATTTTAAAAAATGTTTTGTTTAAAAGCAATCCTAATTTTGAATGGTGTTTTGTTACATGCCTCTCAAGGCATTATTTATTTATTTAAATTTGTTGGCCTTCAACACTAGCGAGTGCAAAACTTCAGCTCGGCAGCGTGCAAAACTAAAAAGCATACAAATAGCAAAAAATATTAAATCAACAGGTAGCCCAGACTAAAATACTATACCAACAAAGTCCACAAAACAAGACAGTGGCCAATAAAATAACATTGACATTAACCCTGTGAACAAAACCAGGATCTAAGCCTTTCCAGAACCCAAGGAGAGAAGACACTGTTCTTATCTCTGGAAAGATACTGTTCTCAAATGTGGGAACACACCATTCCTAGGTTGCCCAAGATGGCAATATTTAATTGATGGGACCTGGACACATCCATTCTGCCAGAACAACTAAGTAGGCAGAAACTATTGAAGATATTCTTTCTTATTTGCCTTTCACAAAAGGGTTTTTGAGACTATTTTTTAAAAAAATTATTTTAAAAAGTGAGTCTAGGGGTCTGGATATTCTTACACTCCCAAATACATGTTGTGCAAGTCAAAATCTTGTGTTCCCAATCCAGAAGCTGAATTTGCAGCTTTCTTCCATGTATTTGTCCTACATTCTATAATCTTGATACACTGAAACACACAGAGACTCATCATATGTTCTTCATAACATCTACAGAAAGAGTGGGTGCCATACAAAATTCCATGTTGACTTTCTACAGGAACTACATTCATGTATTTTTAATAGATGGGTTTCAAAACCGATGAAGTTTTGACAAGCAGGCAAAGAAAGAGCCAGGACATGAACAAGTGCACACAGAGCATGACAATTTTCATAATGCATAGCATTTGAAATGAGAGTTCTGTTAAGTAGTAGGTGTACGTTTGCAACACCAGTGGGAAGAAAACATAGTATTTCTACCCTTATATCTATGATGGCAGAGAAAGTAGTCAGAATAATTTATAACATGAAATATGGTATACAATTCAACTGCTGCTTTCATCAAATCTGTAAAAGAGATTCGAAAAAACTCAGTAAAGAAAATTACATGTGAAAACATTCCTGATGTATTTTCACAGTGCAGAAGTGCTAAACCTGAATTATACAGAGGACCTGAATATGTGTAATTAACAGTTACAAGATAGTGATGATAAAAATCACAGTGAATTAATTTTATTATTTTGCATTAAATTATGTGGTACAACTTTTGTAATTATTGTATCAAATCCTAAACATAGCATCAGAAATATATTTTAAAAAATGCAATTACTGCTGTCCCTACTAGCAATCTCTGTACAAACTTCTCAGGAGACTTTGGCAAACATCTGTCATGATTGAGTCTGAACAGATGCACAGCCGTGCTTGGACTACCTGCAAAACAATCTTGTAGATCAGACTTGAGCATTTTAAGGCCTACAGGCCTCTTTCTATCCTGCAGTGTTGGCCAGTGGAATAGGGCAGCAGTAGTATTGGGGGCAGGCAGTGGCAGTTCTCCACAACAGACCCAGTTTTTCATGTGGCCCCTTGCCCACTCCTGCCATAAGAACATATTATAGGCACAATGACTAAATAAAATTCATGGAAACTATGCACAGATCGGATGCATTTTTAAAATAATTTTATTTAAAGTTTTTTAAAAGATAAAAGCTAATACAAATTGATGATTAAAAAATCAGAAAATTAGAAGTGCAAGAAAGAAAAAAATACAAGCAAAACAGAAAAGAAAAAGAAGATACAAAGAAGTGACTTCTAATCTTCTTTGCAGCAGTTATAAATATAATTCTAAATTTACCTTTTTATCTAAAGTTATGACACCTCTCTCTTATTGCTATAATCTATCCTACCTACCTAAATCATAAGTTCATTTTTTTCTGTTTGCCACAAAACATCCATAAGGAATTTTCTGTCAGCGGTAAATGTAGCTATTTTTCTAATTAAAGATAATTTGGCCATCTAGACAATTTCCATTATCTTCACTAACCATTGCTCTGTTGTAGGTATTGCCCAGTCTTTCCATATTTGTGCATAGATTAATCTTGCTACAATTACAGAAACATAGAAAACTACTGGCAGAAAAAGACCTTCCGTTCCATTGAGTCTTCCGTTTGGATTTTTTGTTTGTTTTTTATTTATTTATTTATTTATTATTTTATTTTTGGCGGATGATGGATATGTGCTCATTCAAAGCATATTTAAATTCAGTTACTGATGATTGACCCACTATCTCAGCTAGAAGGTGGTTCCTAGGTTCCACAATTCTTTCTGTGAAGTAATATTTTCTAACATTACTTTTGAACTTCCCTCCTGTCAGTGTGAGGTGATGCCCTCCATTCTTGATTTTTGCTTAATATTGAAAATACTGCCTTCCAGAACCTTCATTTATATCCTTAATAGAAGTAAAGGTTTAAATCATGGTTTCCCACTGTACCTTTTGTCCTCCAGGCTCTACATATTTCAGTTCCTCCAATCTCTCCTAATACCTTTTGTCCATCGGGCCTTGTACCAATTTTGTTGCCTATCTCTGGACTCCCTCAATCATAACTATATATATGCATGCATATACATATATTAAGTGAGGTCTCCAGAACCTACACAGTATTCTAAACATGTTGATATCTACCATCAGACATTCAAATGGATCCTATTAAATACTCTATACAGATGTGTTATGATTCTCAGCAGTCTCTGCAAATAATAGCAAAAGCTGCAATGATGCTTTTTTTTAAAAAAAACAATACCCTTTTAGAGTTAATAATCCGCCTGCAAGAAGAGGAAGTCCCAATCCCCAGGATGATGAATTTGCATAGATTCGCTGGAAAAATAAATATACAACATAAGGCATTCATCAGCACAGCAGAACTTTTAACCTTTTGTGCATGGAGTTTTAGATAGAAACAAATTGCATTTGAAGTCATTTGGTGGAGGTGGTGCAGCCAGTTCCAGGGGACAGACCCACCCTGTGGATAAATATATATCATTCGGAGAATTGGAAAGGGCCCAAGCTGTTGCCAATTGTAGTTATTTATAGCTTTTTTTTTTATTTAAAAAGCATAACTAATGTGTGCAATATCTGATTCAAATTCAGTCCAAGCTGGGTGGGGTTGGAGTGATCAGAGAGCAGGTTTGGAATGCTAGGCACAGTTCTGTTTCCCAGATATTTTCCCTAAGTGGATGATACAAAAGAATATATTTAAACTTTGCGAGAAAGACATGTGCATATGTGTGTGTATGTGCTTGTAGAATTGGATCTTCCAAAATGCTACACAGCAATGGAAAACTTATGGCCAAAATAAACCATGCTTGTCAACCAATAGACAACCACTAAACTGTAGCAAAGAGTTGGTGGACTCTGTAACATATTTGTTGCCATCTACTGGTCAATCTGCTATCTGCACCCAGACCTGGGTATTTCAATTTATCTCATAGGTGTATGTATGTATGCATATACCGTATGTATGTGTGCATGTATGTATATATGTATGTATGTTTATATGTATTTATTTATTTACTTATTTATTTATAAAATTTATTTTCCACTCATCTCATTGTGATGCAACTTTGGAAGGGCTTACTTTTATCCCACGTCAATTCACAAAAGTTAAGTAGTTTACAGAACAAACTTATATAACAATAATACTGATATCAAAATAATAAATAATAACAAAATGTATAATTAAAAATCTACATTAAATAATAGCAATAACCATTGTCATACTATGTTACGTGTGTAATCTGTCTTTTATTCTTCAGCTCCTGAAAACTTTTCAGAGCAACGAGCTCTTAACTAATCTTTCTAAAGGTGAAAGTGGGCAGATCTTATTTCTGGGAGCAACTAATTTCAAGACAGGGGTGTTTGGGTAGAAAATACTCATGCCTGAGTCTTTCCTCATAACATGGGTCCCTAGTTATTCTACTTGATCCCATTCTCTGCACAGACAGGCTCAGGCATCCCAGAGGAATGTTACTAAAGAGATATGTATACATTCATATAGGTAGCCCTTGACTTCCAAAGTTCATTTAGTGACCATTCAAAGTTACAACGGCACTGAAAAAAGTGACTTATGTCAGTTTTTCACTCTTATGACCATTGCAAACATCTCCATGGTCACATGGTCATGTGATCAAAATTCAGATGCTTGGCAACTGACTTATGTTTATGACGGTTTCAGTGTCCTGGAGTAATGTGATCAACTTTTGTGACCTTTTAATAGGCAAAGTCAATGGGGAAGCCAGGTTCACTTAACAACTGCAGTGATTCACTTAACAACTGTGGAAAGAAAGGTCGTAAGATGGGAGAAAGCTCACTTAACAATTGTCTCGCTTAGCAACATAAATTTTGGGGTTAATTGTGGTCATAAGTCAAGGACTTTACCTGTAGTATAAGTAAATCTGTATCACAAATACAAAATCTGTGGCCCCCATATTTTAGGGGGTCTTTACTGAATAAGTCAAAATGTTTAAGACTAACCCAATAAGACAATAGAGAGCTGGTTTAACTGGGATTGAGGAACCAAGTATTACATTATCACAAGACAAAGAAAATACATCAAGTAGATGAAAATATTGCTGGGGAAAAATAGATTTCGCGGAATTGCAAGAGGCTCTCTGTGTATTGTTGAGTAACAAATCCACGCTACTCCAGGTGATAATAAGAGATACTAAAAGTAAATAATTCAGCAGCATCTGGAGGGACACAAGTTCCCCACCTCTTCTCTAGCAGAATAATCCATTTATCCTGCCCTGGATCAGGAATTGGAAAAGGCATTGCTGTACAATCCAAGATCTAATTCCAGGAAGGATTACTCACAGCCAGAGAGATATAAAGAAGAGTGTTCAGTAAGTTGATTCAGAAATCAAAAGCTAACCAGACGGATTGCTCTTGAGGTTCCAGAATGTAAAACAAGAGAGAAAACATCAGAGTCTAGGATGGTGTTTTTCACAACCTTGGCAATTTTAAGCTGTGTGGACTTCAAGTCCCAAAATTCCCCAGCCGTTATGTTGGGGAAGTTCACACATCTTAAAGATTACTGCCAAGGTTAAAAAAAAAAATACTGCTCCAGGCAGTAAGAACAGCCAGTATACCATGAAGGTCAATTAAGGTTTAGGAAACGAGAATAACCACAACTGTGTACCCCAGCAGTTTTCACTAATCTGGACATTTTCCAAATATGTGGACCAATTCCAGAATTTACCAACCATTGTGGCCCTTACCAATGATTCCAGGAGTGACTTCACATATTTGGATGATGGCCAGCTGTACTAAAGGTGATACACTTATGTACTTTTGTTTGCTTGACCTTTTGTGACGGCGCTAAAAAAAGTGACTTATGACTGAGTCCTTGCACTAACATCGCAATGTCCATGTGGACACATCAAAACTCATACTCTCCATAACCAGCATGTATTTATGATTGTTACAGTGTCCTGAGGGTCATTCGTCATTTGCGACCTTCCTAGAAGCCTTCCACCAAACACAGGCAATGGAAGAAGCCAGATTCGCTTACCAACCATGATTTGCTTAATGACCGCAGCAGTTTGCTTAACAACTGCAGCAAAAAAAAAAAGATACTAAAATTGGGTGTGACTCACAATGGCTGTATTACTTCTTGATCGAGTTGTAGTTGGAAGTCAAGGACCATCTTTAGCTACTCACCTTATCATGGGTACTCTTCTAAGCTGAATATAACTGCAAGGATGTCCAGATATATTAAGCTAGTCTTGACTGCACCTACATTCCCAAAGGACTCCTCATATCACTTTCTGCTATTCCATTTCGGGTATAATTGTTCACATGGGCTGCACAGCTTCACTAGTAAGTATGGATCACAATCCTAAGAAAAAGATCTTGTTTAAGACTACCCAGATATAAACAATAAAAATGAACTTTCTGCTGGTTGATCCTCTGGTTGCCCTGGTCCTAGGTATTTTAAGGTCTATTCCAATTGTTGAGGAGGACTTGATGAGATCATCCAATGGGTGTTCTTTCACTGAGAATGAGGCCACGACACCTTTGTACCATTCTACAAGATTTTTTTTGTCACGTATATGGACTTCATGTTTGGATTTTTATCATTACAAGTGTTATCGCTGAGTTTCTTCTGGTTGTTTCGAATATTTTATATATTTTGTTTTGCTTTAAAGAGTCCTAATGGAATACTTCAAGAAGCACTTACATTTATTTCACACCCTTCACAGAAATGTCAGCAAGTACTTCTCACGTAGGAACAAACCAAGTTAAAAATAGATGAACAAAATGTCTTTGTGCCAGAATACACACGCGCACATACACATACACGCAAATATTGCACAATTGATGAGTCACCAGTGGACTACTTGGAATAAAAGTGACATATGCTATGTGTCCATTCTGATGAATGTAGGCTGTGCTACATTCGATTTGATTTAGTTGGTGGATTTTTATCATAAAACCCACTCGGAGAAAAATGATGTTCTGAAAAAGCAAAGTTGTATATTTTTGATAGGCATCTATAATCACTTATTCCAATGATCTAGTGCAACTTTCTAAGACAACTTCTAGAAGTGTTTGGTTTTAATACCCATCATCCCCAGCCAGCCTATTCCAAATGGATGTAGAAATATTAGACGAGGAACAACTGAACAGGGCTAGGGTGGGGCTTACATGTCTTTCATCTTAGTAGGCAGTGTGTTGTCTCTGTGGCTAGAGAGAGAGGGGGTTGCTTTAATTATTGCCAAGGTAGCCATGGCAATAACAAAATTTAAATTGGGTAAATTTCCTGAACATCTAGACCTATCTGGTTCTGATCCTGGACTAGTTCTAAACATTTTCATTTATGAATCAAAAGTCCCTTCTGGGGCTTTCTTTAAAAAAAACAACACATGAAGAGAAAGTTTCAAAATGGGAAAATGTTGCTTCTTCCTGAACATGCTAAGAAGACATCAAATACACTGTATTTATGGAAAACCAGTCATCCCAGAGCCAGAGGTTGTGGTTATTAATACCATGCATCATTTTAAGCAGCAAAACACCCACTCTAGAAACTAAATCATTTAAAAAATGACATGCTATTAACTTGCAACCACACTAATTAACCAATTAACTATTTAGCAGGAAATTTACTGGATTGTTAAATTAAGCTTAAGTAGAGGAACAGGCAACCTATGTTGGCCCTGGGGTTACCCTATTAAAGATGATTCTTTTTTGTCTCTATCCTGTTTTGTTTATAATGCTTATTGAGAATTTTGATTATAAACGTCAAATTCAGTACAAGCCAAACTCAAAGAAAGAAAAGAACATGGGGGAAGAAGTGCAAGAAAAAAAGAAAGAAAAGAAGAAAATGAGAAGAAAAAGAATATCATAAAGAAAAAATACATAAAGAAGTGATTTCCAATCTTCATCAAATGTATAGACAAATTTAGTGACTCTTCCTCTAAGTTTACAAACATTTATCTATACATCCCATATCCCCTGTTTATACATAAATAAATTCATAAAATACCATCTTTTCCACTCTAATGGCAGCAGAGCATCCAAAAAAAGGAGTAAGCAAAAGTCACAATATATTTTAAACTTGATCAAATAAGCCAATTTATATTCCTTCCTTCTACTTCAAACAGCAAATTCAAACTGTTGCTGAACGAATGGTCATTAAATGAAACTACTTGTATAACTCAACTCCAATCCATCATGTAAACTATTTTGTTGCTAAATTTCATCTTAGTGTTCTGCATGCTGAGAAACAAAAACTACAAAGGCTCAGGTCACTTATAAGCAGCAAATTGCCCACTGCTTCAATTTATAAATCAATCTGTAATCAGTTGCACTTAGAGGGATCTACAAAGAACTCAAGATGGTGTTTGTAGTCATGTAATAGAAGCCCTCCCATTGTAATATGTGTAACTCATGCAACACACGTAAAAAAAATCTTGGGGCTTAAATCAGACAATTGCAGCATCCTTCTTTCAACATTTTTGACCCCTACTTGCTGCATTGCCTTCCAAATAATACATACCGAATGCTGAGTTTTACCAATCAACTATGCGTGCAAATCTTCTGCCATGATTTCTTTTCTAGGTTTTTAATAAATATGTTCAAAACACGGCACCAGAGCCGAAGTCATCCTTTCTGATTAGAACTTTGTCTGATTTTGACTTTTCACAGTGCAACGTTATGCGGAGTTTCTCTCTCAATTTTCTTCAGGCTACTCTTTCATGATTAATTCTACAGGGAATAGCCCTTCTGTGCTGCTATTGCTCAATTACGGAACTCATTATATGTTTTTTAACTGTTGGTAGCAATGAGAATGTAAATCTTCCGCTTGGATTTTGTTCTCTCTCGCCCCGCCCCCATTTTCTTCTAATGTGTAAAGTGTTCTCTGACATTTAAGGGAGAGTAATATATAAAAGAAGGCAATTGTGACTCTGTCTTGTTACGAGTGGCCTAGAAATGGTGGCATTCTAAAATATTCTCCATTATTTGCACCTGTGACATTTATGACAGGCTTTGGAGAGAACAGACTCATTAGTTAAAGGTGAACTTGAGAAGTGTGCCAGTTTTAGAATGTGCTCAATACTTCCAGAGAGCATTTAATTTATAACTTGGCTGTGAGATCTCTATTTCATACCAATATAATAAAAGAAGGTTGAACTTTTGCTAAATTCTATCAGTCGCACAGCTCAGAATCCCTCAACCCAGTGCCCAGTAGATGTTTGATGGGCTCCCATATTCCTCTGGTATTAACTTGGAAGGGTGAAAGATTCTTGAAGTTTCGAAGGACATCCAGCTGGAGAGGATTGGGAGAAAATTATTTAACTTAGTTACTGCACTGTAACTGAGTTTCCACATTATACCAAATGATTAAACATGATTTGTTTGGATTTTGTTTAAGGTGCTAGCTGAATCCAGCCATTGTGCAATTTATACCATGTTTTGCCATATAACTTGCCCTCTGAGTAGCACTCTAGAAAGGAGTGGATGGGGAGAGCCCAAAAAATGAATATGATGGAATTGCATTTACTTTGAAATCTGAAATGAAATATAGTACAATTCCTCCTTGGTCATATATTTAATGAGCTTTCTTCTTCCATCGTATCATATATAAGTCTAGTTCATGTAATCTTTAACTGGGCAAAACTGAGCATCACATGGCAACAAGTTTGGGGCAAGAGCATTAGGAAATTTCAACTGGTGCAGAACTTGGTAGTCAATGGTATCAGATATATGGCACATGTAACATCACCTCTATGTGAGGTGCATTGGTTACTGGTGTGTTTCTGGGTACAAGTCAAAGTGCTGCTGGTTATCTTTAAAGTCTTACATGACTTGGGATGTCCAGTCAGCCTCACTTCAGATTTTCTTTGCAGTGGCCCCTACTCTATGGAACATTCTCCCTTTGGAGATTAGAATAGCCCCAACCCTGTTATCCTTTCATAAGGCCCTAAAAACCTGGGTATATTCCTGAAGTTTGGGGTGGTATGAATGTGTCAAGGCCCCCATTTGCCTGCTGGCCAGGTATCTTGGCTCTTATATATATATATATATTTGATGTTTCTATTGTTTTAAAATGGTTTTAATATTTTGATGGTGATTTATTTGTTTTGAATTGTAAGCTGGCCAGAGTCATTGGCTGAGATGAACAGTTAGAGAAATTGAATAAGTAAATAAAAATTTGACCCAGGGTACCTCAAATGGACTAACTTACAGAATGTAAGAGATCTGGGATTTGTGATTCCCATAGAATAGAAATTTGGCAAATATTATAATACACTTTATGACATAAACATTGTCATAAAACTATTTATGACATAATGCAAAATGTCATATGACATTTCCTGTTCTGATATTTGGCTATGCTAGGCAGTTCAACATCGGCTACTTTCAAGGCAGATACACCTCTGAGTATCTCCCAGAAGTTTTAAGACCTTTTCAAACACATCAGAAGTTCTGCCATTGTTGAAGGCACTGAGGAATTTGATAAGGAAACAATGACCCAACAGGTCATGGGTTGTCTAGTTAAGCATTAAATCTGGTAAAAAATTTTGATGGTCTCTATAGACAATACAATCAGGATTTTGGAAGATGAACTTGCGGACTTCTGTTTTATAGTTTACTATTAAGTTAATTTACTCAACAGGCCCAAATGCCAAAACTATGTAATGTCGCAACTAGGAATTTGTGTCTAAATTTGTGTGTGCCCCATCAGTTCTGCTATCACACACATTTGATTGCAAACGTATCGGTACGAAATGTGTTTTTTTCCACTGAGTGAAAAATTGTAAGTGATTTAAAGATGTACTAATAATATATTTCAGTTCAATGTGTGCTCTTTCAAAGATCTTGAAAATAGAGTATATTGATAATTTTATTAAAAGCTAAAGCTTGTCTATAAGATCTTTATTTTTGTAATGTAATATATATTGGAATGTGGATTCTGAACCAAATCATTGGGTTCATATATTTAAGCCAGGGTTATTTCATGAAGAGGCTATATTTCACACAGCAAACTAAATCGTGAAGAATCACTTATAAATCATAATCATTGGTTCAAGACTTGATTGATTGATCATGTGCCACCAAGTCATCGTTGACTCCTAGCAACTACATAGATTTTTTTCCTATGGTCCTTCAAGTTTTCCAGTGGTACCTTCATCACTACTGCAGTATAACTGAATCACCCACTTTGCTACTGGGTGTCCTCGTTTTTTCTTTTTTTCCACCTTTATCAGCGTTAGAGCTTTTTCCAGAGAGCTAGGTCTTCATATAATATGATCAAAATAGGATAATTTTAGCCTTTTCATTTGGTGAAGAACAAACTGTACATTTTCTTCCCTATCAAGGTATTTTTCTAGCATTAAAAACTGAGCACTTTAAAGTCCAACTGATTTAAGTGCTAGAGTTAAGTGCAATCTAAAATATTGTATTATGAATACCAGTGGAAATTAAACAGGCTTAATATTGTCTGGATCTTGTCCTATTTAATCTTAGCTGCCGTGTATATTTATTTGTTTATCGTGGTTGCGATGCATATTTGTTTGGGGTATTTTTATGATATATACTGTCGACCACAGTATCGACCACAGTATCTTACTGCAGCGGCTGGAGGGGTTAGGAGTGGGAGGCACTGTGTTGCAGTGGTTCTCCTCCTTCCTCTCCGGCCGCTCGCAGTTTGTGTTGGCGGGGGGTCAGAGATCGACCTC
>JANHFJ010010923.1:233270-243799 GCA_032468195.1 Cerberus rynchops
GGCTCTTTCATGACTCATGGACTTCAACTCCCAGAATTCCTGAGCCAGCATAGCTGGCTCAGGAATTCTGGGAGTTGAAGTCCACGAGCCATGAAGGAACCACAATTGCCCACCCCTGACCTAGACCAACACTGCTCTGGAAATAACGTTTCCCAGATTTTTGGTTTCATTTTAAAGAGCACCCAATTCCAATAATACTTTAACACACACACTCACAATAGGGTGTTAAAAGTCTTTTTTATTGTTTCATGTTCCTGAAAAAGGGATGCAGCAAAGCATCCTTTGCAGACATTCTTGTAGCAGGATTTAAGTCCAATAGTTTATCAAGGAGATCATAGGCGCTATTAGGAACTCTGTCCCATCCTTTGGGATCAGGCGGCTTTTGTATAGTTTTCTTTTCTTTACTACCATCTTCGTGAGTGTTTTGTTTTTGATATTGCACATGCTTTTTGGATGCCTGAAGGGCAGAATCTGTTGCGTTGCCTATTCCAGCTGGTAAAGCAAATTCCTGAGAAGGGTTCATCTGTACATCACCTGCCGAGTTGTCAAAGCTGCTAGTTCTTCCCCTCAGCCTTTCACAGAGTTTCTTTAAATCCTGTGCTGGGATTTCTTTGCTACACAGGATTGATTTACCTAAATGAAAAGCACTTGTTAGAAGGTTCTTCAGAACGGACAGTCGTTTTCTGCAACAGGGTCTAACATTGCAATTAAAAAGTTAAAGTAGCAGCCGCTGGGTCCCTTAGCGGAATCAAGTTTTTAAAAGTGAAACATTGATTTTGCTCTTCCAAATTTTACATGCATAGACTTGACATACAGGCAATTCATCTTCCATACTGGTATTTTGCAGGGAAATACAGAACAGCAAACATTGCTAAAATAATTCTTATCGAATCCTTTGGCAATATTAGATACACAGCTATGGGTATGTAGCCAATAGTGCACATGCACTCCCCATGGCTGAGACAATATCTCTATACATCTTCACAGGGAAAGAGAGGGGAAGGGAGAGAAAGAGGGAGGAAGGGAGAGAAAAGGAACACATCCCACATGGTTGTATGTATTTCTGGAAAAAAATAAGCGATGCTGTCAAATTCTGGGTTGATTGTCCTGCATATGTTGGTCCCACTGTGCACGACTATGAAGATACAGCAGCCAAGAGTCGACGTAGCCAGACCTCAACTATGCAATTCATGGCTGCACTCACCTCATCAACTGGAAACCTTTGAAACTGTGTTGCTAGAAATGGATGTGTTGTCTTTCACAGCCTAAACAAAGCAGCCTGTTTTATTCTCTACCTGACTTACAGGTCAGAGCTGCGAGTTTTGTTCTCAGTATGGAATTCTCAAATCAGCTGTTTCAAGCTTAAAAGATCTTTGAGCTACTTTGCACTACCCTACGAACGAAGAGGCAGAACACCGTGTCTACGGAGCAACTCTAATATTAGAGATGCAGAAGACACTACAAGGTGACACAATACCCAAGACATATAAACAAAGACTTAACTGCCAGTATCAACAGTGAGTCTGTACTTTTTGCAGTTGCTTTGATGGACTTGGGGGAAATCTATAAACCTTTAAATATGGTGAAACTTTGTTATCTCCACATATCTGAAGTGTATTTAAACTGAATACCTGTGGCTCTTTGGAGTGTAGCAAAAGCAGTATTGATATGGTGGCTTTTGATTTATCGGTTTAATTTTCACTGCAGTGCCAAATATATACTATGTTTACTGAATTGCTGATTCTGCCTTAAAAGGATTTTGCTGACAGACTTAGAAACATTTTTCCTCAGCATGATCTTTTATTGTGGTACATTGATGTTTAGTGCAAAATATTTTGCACAAATCTCTCTGGGTGATCATCAGATAACTACAACTGAACACTGTAGGTAGAATGGTAAATGAGGAATGTCATCCAGGTGAAGCAATCCTGGGAATTGAAGTCCTTCTCTGGAGAGTGCAAGTAGTCCTCGACTTACGATGATTCATTTAGCGACTGTTCAAAGTTACAACAACACTGAAAAAAGTGACAATTTTTCACACTTACGACCCTTGCAGCATCTCCATGGTTACATGATCAAAACTCAGAGCCTTGGTGACTGACTCATATTAATGACTTTGTGACTTTTGTGATCATCTTTTGCAACCTTCATAACAAATGATTCATTTAGTAACAGAAATTTTGGGCTCAATTGTAGTCATAAATCGAGGTCTACCTGTACTACTATTGAGAAATGCAGCAAAAAGAGGCCTGGTTTACAATTCTGGGAAAGGAAAATGGGAATAAAAGAGGAATACAAATCTGAGGAGGAATGATTCAGAGCCAGTAACATCGATTAGAATTAATTAGCTACATATTTGCTTGCAGCTTTTTCATTCCACAAACTGGATGCCGCTGATTAGATTTGTATGTTTGTTTCCTATGGGATTACTTAGAAGCCTGACATGATTTAAGGAATTTGGTCCTGACATTTAGATGAATAAATTCCAAGGCTATTTTATCTTGTTATGTAGAAATCCATGAACATAATCCTAATTATCTACATATAGACGATTAATAATAATAATAAAGTTAGTTACAAACAGGTTCAAAAAAGAATGACAAAACCTGCGTACCAAATGTTTTAGCAGCTTGAATGGTTTCTCTGGAGCCACGAATAGTCATGATCTGTGCCAAAGCTGTTAAATCATCGCTAGCCTTGTAAAATGGATACCGACCACTCAACAGAGAGAGAAATATAATTCCTGCAGACCACATATCAATTGCTACAAATAGAAACAAGACTTTAGTAACAATGACTAGTTATTCCAATTCATTCCCACCATTAAAAAAAAAATTAAGGCATCAAAGCATATTACAGAAAGCAGTATTTTATATAGTTCAATGTAAGACTGCTGTCTTCCCAGGATTTCTTTGCCTTTCATATTTTATAATCTTTCCCAACTGAATTTCAGGAAGAACCAAGCAAGGACAACGGATATGCAATAATACTTGATAAATACTCAATGCAATTTATGAAAAGAAAAGGGTAAAACAAGCCGTTGTGGAAAGATTAGTTCAAAATTAACTCATAGCAAAATGTTTGATAAGCCTGAATTTATATGACTTTTTTTTTTCAAAAGGAAACTTGGACTCCTCACTATCTGTCTCATTGCAATATATCCTACAAGCATTGATCCTAAAAGACATCAATATACATTACTGTTTCAGCAGCAATTTTTTTAAAGAAAACATACTGTAGGATTCAGATACACTGACTGAAACAGCATCAATTTGGATGAGGTTTTCTGACACGACAGGTGAAGGTAATATTAATATTCTCAAAATGCTTAAGCTCCTCATCTAACCGTTAGTTTCCATCTGCTTAAAAATATTAAATATTTTTGTCAGTTTGAAACTTTAAAGAAAAACTGCCTTCAAGAATATTGTGTTAATTATGCTTGTTCTAAGCCAGCAAGCTAATGAATGTTACATATTCAGAACAAGGGCTTTTAAAAAAATTAGCACAAAACTAAAATCACTTGAAGTTTCTACTTTTTCTCCTTTGTTTGAAATGGAAATATTTTCGTAGTAAATTGTAGTTAATATTTTGGATAAAGATAGTTTTTATCTAAGATTTTTATTTTAGCTAACAAGTTTTAATAAAAGAACATTTTCATAATTTTAATGGATTAAGTAGCTTGTGTTACTGTACCTGTAGTTTGATTAGGGCACTTTGTTAATACTTCTGGTGCTCTGAATCCAGGGGTACCTGCCCTTGGGGCAACCTGCTGACGTCTTGGGGTTAAATAGAAAAAAAATCAGAAAGTTAATAGCATACAGTTATAACATTCCACAACCAAAGTACTTCCTAATCTATTCATTGAGGACAAAGAGCCATATGGATACATTAAAAATCCTCATGGGCCACAAAGAAATATTGAAATTATAATAATGCAGTCTGGGGAACAGTGGAAATACTGGAGGTGCTTGGCAGCATGTCCTTTGTGATTGCTGTAAGTTTACTATTTTTTTTAAATTAAGAAGGTCTGTAGGCCACACAAGCTGCTTGGTTGGCCACCTGCTACCTGTATATTGTGTGGGCCTGATCTAGGATATACTTTTATATGGTGATATTAGACATCTAGCAAGATAATAGGACAGATTTCCAGCGTTCTGCGATTGCAACTCCAGAATTCTCAGCCAGCAATCAAAAGCCAACTTGGAAATCTAAAATTGAACCTATCACACCCAGAGGCACCATGTTAAGGAAGCTTGTTCCAATATCTTGACTTCTGACTGCAGCATTTTTAAAATTAAACCAAATCTTTACTTCTCTTGTATTGGGAATACATATATACAGCTCACACTTCTTTACATAGTACTCAAGTAGAATTGCAAAAGGATTTGTTTTGTAGTTATAGCATTATGCTTCTAGAGAACCTGTCTATTTAAGCTTATCCTATAGATTTTTGATGTTTTTTTCTACAGCTCTGCATTTACAATTGTTGTTTTGATACTTGTATGAACTCTAGCTGATATCCCAAAGCTGTTTCAAGAGGCAACTGGTTTTTTTGAAGATGTTTCACTTCTCACTCAAGAAGCTTCTTCAGCACTTCTGAAATGTCTTCAAAGAAAAATCAGAAAGTTGAGATGCCTCTTGAAAAAGCACCTTTGGGACAACCATGACCTGAATGACTGAGAATCTCCACTGATATCTAGCTGATACTAACTAAATCAGTTCATATAGAAAGGAGTAATAAGTAGATAATAAACTACTTTTCTATGCCTATGCATTCTCTATCTGACAGCTACCCAAACTGACTGCTATAATGCAGAAACGGAACTGGAAAAGGCTCAAGTTTTTGTTAGTGTTGAGAATTCTTGTACGGAAAGTGTTTATGTCATTATAAAATCATGTGGGTGAACGAAGTGTTTGATAATGTTTTTCTACTGTTGCATTTCAAGGTTCTAAATGTAACATGTGCTTAGTAAAGCCACTAATGTATCCATAGTTTTAATGCTGCTTGGCAACAGAGTGAATATATTTCCCATCAAAAATAAATTACCTTGAAAGACAAATGGTGCAGACGCTATCTTTTGCGTAACAGTCACAGCTCAAGTGAGCTGGGGTGCCACTGGCAGCTTTCTTGCCTAAACCATTATTCACAACTGAAGTTGCCTTCTTCTTCACCGACAGTTTCCTAACTGGAATATCCATTATCCTGGGTTGCTTTATGAGCAGTAAAATAAAAGTTGCATTTTTAATGCAAGGCATGCTCAAAACACAGTACTGATTTATTTCATGAGACTGATAATGGTTTGCTGCACTAATGCACAACTATTTTAAAAAAGAATTAAATATGAAAACTTACTCAAGAAAACATATCAAATTACGTGGATTTAAAAAAAAACATTACAAATAAAATACCATTCCTATTGCCTAATTTCTTAGTAGAACTCAAACAGTCCAGGATTCAAGTTTTATAAATATAGGTATCCTTGGTTGATGGTGGCAACTGGGACCAGAAGTACCATATTTTTCACTCCATAAGATGCACATTTTTGTCTCCCAAAAGTGGGTGGAAATATCCCTGTGTCTTATGGAACAAATATTGCCGAAAACCCACCCACCTGCTTGTGGCCTCCGTGCACCCCATTTTTGGCCCTTTTTTTGGCCTCCATGCATCCCAGGAAAACAAGCCAAAAATGGGACGCAAGGAGGCCAAGAACCGGAGTGTGTCTTACGGTCAGGTGCGTCTTATGGAGCGAAAAATACAGTAAGCTATGCAGTGGTAAAGCACATAATCACGATTGTATCATTCAATGACAATAAACACGGCAGTGCTTATTGTATTAACTGAAACCCATCTGGCCATTAGGTGACAATTCATCCTGATTCAAAGAATTTCTGCCTTGGTCTCTTGCCAGCCCTGACTATGCCTCCTCTTGAGCTCCATCCACCCATGTTCCCCCCTCCCATCTTTTCCCTTCTAGCTACCCTACACAGTGGCACTCCTTGGCAATGACACTAGATACCACCCTGGATCTTTACCAATCAAGGCCAGTTACCATGACCCACAGCCTATAACTCAGTTCCGGCATTACTAGTACTGCTACCACTGCAAAATACTGCCACAAGCCCCAAGGTGCAGCCAATTCCTCAGTGCAAACTCCATCATCACTCCAACCACTTAGCCTATTTCCTACCCTCCCATTCTACCCTAACTTACCTGTGGTCATGAATGGCTGCGTAAGCATTTCACTGCATATTGTACCATGTATGATTGTGCATGTGACAAATAAAATTTGAATTTGAATTTGGTGTGGGACACTGAATGAATGAATGAATGGTGGTTGCCCAAAGACAAACTGTTCCTTTGAATATGCACTAGATTTATCTGTGATTAAGAATACTTACTTTAACTGTAGAACGGGCTTGAAATGCTGAGCTTCGCACATTGAAATTTTTCTCCCCAAAAACTGAACGCTGAACAGAATGATAGTCTGGATCTTCCTATGATGTCAAGAAAGGACAATAAGGTTTCTGTCTCTAATTCATAGTAGTGCATCCTTTAATGAAAGAGCAAATACTAAAATCATTGTAGTGTATCAATTATTCTATTTTTACTCAGGAGCTCACAACAGAAGTCATAATACTCCATCCTCCCTTTTTCAAAAACATCCCTGTGAGACAGTGGAAAATTAGCATGGTTTTAAAACTGGAAGAAGAACCATGAATAACCTGTGATTTATGATATATAGTCAAAAATATAAAGGATTTACAGGATCTAGTAATAAAAATCAAGTAAAAAATGAGACTAAAATTAAATATAAAGATCAAACTAGTAACAACAGGCAGAACAAACCTTACAATTAACAAAGAAGGTACTGAACAATGGATAGCTTTTCCTTTTAGGATCCACCATTAACAGTAAAGAAAGAAGCTTTGTGAAACATGCCATAGTCTAGCATTTGGTAAAGCAATCACAAAGGTCTTGGGAAAGTTACTCAAATACCATGATGCTCCAGCACCTACGAAGATCAGAATTGTACCAGCTATGGCAGTGGTCCCCAAACTTTGCGGCTTTGTGTACTTCCAAGGGGTAGGGGATGGTTTTGTGCAAGTGGCAGGCGAGCGCATGCGCAGCTCCATTTTCACAAGCAGCAGACACACGCCCGTCACCTGCACGCTCACCCGCTGGTTGCACAAGTGAAGCAGGTGCTCACCTGCCTCTTCCATGGCCCGGGTCCTGACTGGCCGAGTACTGGGCCACAACCTGGGGGTTGGGGACCCCTGAGCTACGGTACTCCATGCAACACTCTTTGGAAGTGAAAGTTAGACCCTGAAGAAGCAAGAGTATACTAATATTGATGCTTTTAAGCATTAGCATTAGAGAAGACTTCTGAAAAACCATGGGGAGCCGAGAAAAGAAACAAATGCATAACTGAACAAAGAGGCACCAATGACCAGGCTCAAATTATCTTACTTTGGAGACGTTATGTGAAAATCTAGTTCTCTGAAGCAAACTCTCATGTTGGGAAAGTCAGAGGACACATTGCCAGCAATAATGTAAATAGACTCAGTTATAGTAGTGATGGAAAAACTGAAGGACCAGCTAAGGTCAGATTATCATGAAAAGTATGTGTGATCTGATGACATATAATCAATCAATCAATCAATCAATCAATCAATCAATTTGCGAGATAGGCTGAGAAAGTCACTCGGTAAGCTGCTGGGATTGAGGTGGATCAGAACCTGGGTTTCCCCAATATCACTATAACAGCCTAACCACTTCACCATAGGTGAGATGTGAACTTAGTTTCCAAGTCCATATTCGGTTGGTCATACGTTGCCACCTGCTGAGACAAACCCCATATTCATTCAGTGTAATGCATGGAGCAGTTACACTTTAATATGAAGAGATACGTCATGAAACTGACCCAGATTTTTTAATTCTGTAGAAACCAATCTGGAACCCATTAACACACAATACTCTCATATGAATATTATATAAGAATTATTATTTCAAAGTAATGAAATCCATTTTTTATGTTATCTGATATTGATGTTCTTTCAATATTTCATATAAATACAAAAACTCTGAAACAGAATGAAATATTATTCTGGTATTATATCTCCCCCTGTTGGATAAAATTACTTATTAAATAAATCCATCCACAAAATTATGGGAAAAAATAAAAATAAATTAGAACCTTTCTTTTGTGTCCTTGTTTAATCTGTGTTTGTGAAATGGAAGAAAGCCTTTTATTAGCTGTTTTTGTAGCTGATTGATGAACGAGCTGCCTTGGAGGAGGAGTCAGCGGAGGTTTGTTGTGTGAAGAACTCCTTTGCTGAGTTTCAGACGGAATAACTTTGAGAAGTTCCACTTTTGTCTCAGAAGTTCCTTGTGCCAAGCCAAAGTCAACCAACGCATATCTGAAGACAATTAAAAATACAAACCGCAAAGGATAATACTCACTTTTCCTATTAACAGAATCTAACAACTTCTTTTTTGTTTAATACTATTCAGATATTGAAATACCATTTATATCATATCATGTTTAATATCCATGTTTAATAACAGAATGAGAATCACAAACTGAAAAACTGTGTATGCATAAACAAGTCTGCTAAACGTAGCAAAATTGATTTGGAAATTTACCATTTTACCAAACTGGCAGGCCACGACTTCAATATATCTCCTCCCATCGATCATAAATACTTAGATTTTTCTTGACCTTGTCAAGACATTTGTGACCCAATCGTTTTTTTACTAAATACATTATTAACTCACTAGATTTAATACACTCTACCACATAAAATCATAGTGTGTACAAGGTAGGTCAGACTTACTGTTGCAGTTGCCTGTTGTACAGGAAATTACTGGGCTTGACATCACGATGAACAATACCAAAGTGATGAATGCGCTTCAAAGCTTTCAAGAGGTTAAACATGTAGTTTCTTATTTCTTCAAATGAGAGAGAATCTAAGATGTCCTGTACAAAGGTGGTAATAAGTAAATGTTCAGTCACTTGCAATCAAACTCTCTTAATTCTTTTAATAAAAGATATTTAGAACTCACCGAAAATGATTCATGTTCCAGATAAGGCATAACGATTACCACGTGGTCATTTTTTCTAAAACAATATTTAACTCCCATGACATTATCTTGTCCTCTACCGAAAGAGGGAAAAATGTTCTCTCACAAAGAGAGAACATAGCATTGTTAGTATGTTTCCACAGATCTTTTCTCAACAAATACTTCATTATTCTTTAAGGAAAATCATTTCACACTAACAATGATTTCCATTGATGACATGCAGAAAACAAGTTTATAAAAATGGCTAAAGTCATTTTTCAAAACTATTCTTGTAATCCTAAAGACATTCACAATTATGAAGTGAGATGCAAATTTAAGCTACACAATAAAGATGATTTAAAATGTTCACACCTTGCTTGTATATGTTGAAAATATTTTCAAATATTTTCCATGTAATGCCCTAAAATATGTCCAGCAAAAAATTTATTCACATTAAGGAAACAGTGGTGCCATTATTTAAACTGTTTTTGCAACTATTTAAAGATAGATAGATAGATAGATAGATAGATAGATAGATAGATAGATAGATAGATAGATAGATAGATAGATAGATAGATAGATCCAGGTACTTGGAATAGTAGTTTAGGTTATATTATTTGACAATCTTATTTCTTTAAATAATTTTAGGGCATATTACAACCTCATCACTATTCAGTATTAGAATATAGATAGCCTTTGATTTATGACCACAATTGAGCCTAAAAATTTTGTTGCTAAGCAAGGCAGTTGTTGAGTTTTTCCCCATTTTATGACCTTTTTGCCCTGCTTGTTAAGCAAATTGCTGCAGCTCTTAAATGAATAAGTGAATCTGGCTTTCCCTGTTAACTTTGCTTGTTGGAAAGTTACAAATGGTGACCGCATCACCCTGGGACAGTGCAACTTTCATATAGAGGTAAGTTGCCAAGGATTTGAATTTTGATTATGTGACCATGGAGATGCTGCAACGGTTGTAAATGTGAAAACTGATCAAGTCACTTTTTTCAATGCCACTGTAACTCTGAACAATCACCAAATGAAATGAAAGAAATGAAATAATATATATAGGACCTATTTATTATTTCATGGTCCAGTTACCATGTACAGGTAGTCTTTGACTTACAACAGTTCATTTAGTGACCGTTCGAAGTTAACAATGGCAATGAAAAAAGTGACTTATGACCATTTTTCAAACACTTGATCATTGCAGCATCCCCATGGTCAAGTGATTTACATTCGGATGCTTGGCAACTGACTCATATTTATGACAGTTGCAGTGTCCTGGAATCATGTGATCCTCTTTTGTGACCATCTGACAAGCAAAGTCAATGGGGAAGCCAGATACACTTAACGACCATGTTACTAACAACTGCAGTGATTCACTTAACAACTGTGAGCTGCACTGGCTGCCTGTGGCCTTCCGGGTGCAATTCAAGGTGTTAGTTCTCATCTTTAAAGCGCTCCATGGCTT
>JANHFJ010010924.1:0-12727 GCA_032468195.1 Cerberus rynchops
GGAGGCTCATTCAATTTCGCTGCACACATGTTGTGCATTGACAATAAAGGATTGAATTGAATTGAATTGAATTGAATCATTGAAACCCTTGATGCATGTGTTAAAAGGATCTAGGCTTAGATTTGAGATACTTAAAAAATACTTAAGACCTAAATAAAATTGTCCTTAAAAGACATAAAACTGTCCCACAAAAAATGTCCCCCAAAACACTTTACGTAGGCACAATTTCAAATTTCTGATATACAATTTAAATGTTTCATACATAATTATACCTATATTACAATTCATCAGCTCTACAAGATTATTGCTTTTATTCAGGTCTATACCATATTGTCCTTTTATCTTAGTTTCGCAGACAATATTTATTGTACATAAATCAGCTAGAAATGAAGCTTTGTGATCACCTTGGCTCTGGGTGTGTATGAACCATTGATCATTCAGAAAGGGATTTCTTAATCCAGCTTCATTTTCAGCTAATTATGTGTACAATAATTTACAACAATAATTTAAGGCTGATGTGCAAAAACAATATTTTTTAGCTGTATCCATGCCACATAAAGTGTTTGATTTTGGCACTTTATAGTCAAATCTGCCATAATATCACATACAAATTTTGAAGTCTGAATGACATCTGACATCATGATACTTCATAGTTTTTAATTAAAAATATTGGAAAGACATTTCAATAAACCAGTATATTGCTGTTTCTATATAATAATTTAGATGCATTTTTGTGCATTTAAAAAAAATTAACACTCCCATTACATATTTTACTATTAACCTCATTCAAAAATAATCAATAAAGTAGATAAGACGCTTCTGTTGAAATTCTTAAAACAATACTTGAGGATTCCAGTGATGACATGATTGATGACATCACAAAACTTTCTTTGTTATTGAATCTAACACTTTTACTTCATTAAGTAGTAATGGTAGTATAGAAGTAGGACCATGGCAGAGAGGAATGAAGGCCATTTTTCATAAAATCATTCATTAGAATAAGGATTAATCCTCTCTTAGATCATTTTTTTAAAAATTCTTCCTTCCCTTTAAGATCCAGCTAAATCAACATTTTTCTTCATCATGGGATCAAGTAATCTTTCAAGGTTCAGGTCTGATGTCAGCTTTACAAATTCTGAAGATCGTCTTTTCCTTCGGGAATCATTAGAAACTGTAGTTAGTTCCTTGTCACTTACTGCAAATGACACCTGTATAGAAGAGAGAGACAGTGAGATTCAAGAAGCTGCATGGAATTTGGAGAACAATTTAGAGAATTGTAATGAGGAAAACATGGAACAATTGCAGAATAATAGCCAAGAAATAGAATATGAAAACCTTTATATATCTGATGAGGTAAGGAATCAAATCAATGAAAAGAATAAAAAGGCTTTGGAAGCTCTAGCTAAAGTTGAACTTAAAAAAGCCATTGATCTGTTCTCTGAAGCTATTGAGTTCAACCCAAACGTTTCCAGTTCTTACATCAACCGTGCCAATGTCTACATGCAATTGCAAAAACCAAATGCTGCTATTAAAGACTGCAACGTGGCCATTGAACTGAATCCCAAATCATCAGAACCATTAAAATTGAGAGGAAAAGCATTCAAGGAATTAGGCTGTTTTAAAAAAGCAGCCTGTGATTTAGCTTTAGCTTCTAAGTTAGAATATGACAAAGAGGCCAATTCAGTACTAAAGCAATTAACATCAGGATTTAAAAGAATTTCTGAAAGGCAAGCAAAGTGCATCCTTACATATAAGGAATCTGAGATACTGGACAAGATTAAGAAAGCACAGATAATTTTAGAAGATCAAAAACAAGACCAGAGAGAGGAAAGTATTAGTACAGAACTGGAGAACAAAATAGTAAGGAACAAAGAAGGCAAAATGAATCTAGAGCATAATAAAATCTCTCAAGAAATAATAGATGAAAATGTGGAGACAGATGAGAAATGGAAGCAGGCCAGTGAAAACAAGAAAGCAGCTTTGGATGCAATGGAGAAAGGTGAATATCAAAAAGCAGCTGAGTTATTCACCAAAGCTATCAAACTAAAACCCCAGGTTACTAACTTGTATGTTTGTCGAGCCAATGTTTTTCTGAAACTTCATATGCCAATTGCTGCCATAAAAGATTGTAACAATGCCATAAAATTAAATCCTAATATGGCCTTCCCATATAAGTGTCGTGGAGAGGCATTTTGTATGTTGGGTTATTGGCAGGAGGCTACTAAAGATTTCTCTGTGTCCTGTCAACTAGATTATGATGAAGATACTTATGCCAAGATGAAAGAAATACAAACAGAAGATGAGAAAATTATTAAATGGTGGGAAAAGCCAGAGGAAAGAAGTAACCAAGGAGAATTTAAAGAGAAGATGAGCAAAATGAAAGAAAGTGCTGAGAAAATACAAGGAAAAAGTCCCCAAGATAAATCAATTTTTCATGAGTCTTGCATACAAGAACTGAACCCAAGAACACTTCACATTTCTGAGGAAAAGACAATTCTGCACAATTCCCAAAACTGTAAAATATTCCCTCTTTATTGTTCAGAGAATCAAAATGAAACTTATCCCATGTCTGCAGTACAAGAGCAAGATCAGTTTATGGATTATGAAAAACAAGAGCACATTGAACTGCATGACAGAAGGACTCAGAACGGACCTGTGAGGAAGCAAAAATATGAAACTGAGTCAGAAAGTGAGGACAGTGAATTGGAAATTGATACAGAAGAGGTTATTGAGTCAGATGAAGATCTTCCTCAGGAAATGGGAAATGAAAACTTGAAAGTAACTGATGAAATGCGAAAACTAGCCAATGAAAAGAAGAGGGAAGCTTTTGATGCAGTCAATAAAGGAGAACTTTTTAAAGCTTTAGATTTGTTCACAGAAGCTATTAAGCTCAATCCACATCTTACTATCTTATATGCAAACCGAGCTAGGGTCTATTTGAAGCTACAAAAGCCAACTGCTGCAATTAGAGACTGTGATAAAGCCATACAAATAAATCCTGACTCAGCTCAGCCCTACAAGTGGCGAGGAAAAGCATTGCAAATACTTGGTTACTGGCAAAAGGCAGCTAAAGACCTTGCTTTGGCCTGCCAATTAGATTATGATGAAGAATCCTATGCTTTGTTAAAAGAAGTACAACCAAAGGCCCAGAAAATTGCCAGGCTCAGGAGGAAGCAGGAACAGAAAGTTGATGAAAAGAAGGATAAGGCTCTTTTGAGTGAACGTCAAGAAACGTGTAAGAAGCAAGAAAGATCTCAAATGACATCTTTAGAACTAGGAAGTAATGACAAGGACATTGGGGAGGAATGGAAAAGAAATTTGGGGGAAAACACCAAAGAACAACAAAGAATAAGGCAAATAGTTCTGAAAAAACAGAAGAGTATGACCCAAGACAACAGAGAGACATGCTTTCAGGAAAGCACCAGGAAACAATGTAACTATTTTGAGAAGGAGGAAGAGGAAGAAGAAATAGAAGAAGCGGAAGAAGAGGAACAACAAGAAAAATTCCAAGAGAATTTACTGAAAGAACAGGTGAACCTTAAACAGAAAGTAATGAAACACCAAGTCCATCAGAATGAGTTGGAGAAACAACTAAGAGCTCTTCAGCAAGAATTGGATGAAAAGCTCAGAAGTTATCAAGAAGAAATTGATGATGAAGAAAGTATTTTGCAGAGGTTATTAGATGAGCAGGAAAAATCACAGCAAAAGGCACTCTGTGAACAAGAACAAGCTTTTAAAATAATCCTAGAAGAACAAGAAAAAATACAAAAGGCAACCTTGAGGGAACTGGCCAGAGCTCAACAACAGGCTTTAGACGAGCTTGAAAAAGCCACAAAGAAAGCCCTGGAGGAACAAGAGAGAGTTCAACAGCAAGCTCTTGAAGAACAGGAAAGAGCACAGGTAGCCCTGGATGCTCTGGAAAGAGCACATAAAAGGGCCCTGGAGGAACAAAAAAAAGTCCTTTTAGCTGCAATGGAAGAACAGGAGTATGCTCAGAGAAAGTCACAGGAAGAAAAAAGGATGGTTGAGGCAGCTTTAGAAAAACTTGCAGAAGCTCAAAGAAAGATCCAAAAACAGCAGGAAAGAGCTGAGAGGCAAGCTAAAGAAGAAAGAAAGAAAGCACAAAGAGCTTTAGAAGAATTAGAGATTGCTCAGAAAAAGGCTTTGGAAGATCAGGAAAAAGCTCAGAAAACTCTGGAAGCTGTAGAGAGAGCCCACAAACAGGCTTTAGAGGAACAAAGAAGGATTCAGATGGCTGCTGTGGAAGAAGAACAACAAGCAAAAGAAAGTTATCTAGAAGAAAAAAAGATGGCTAAAGCCACCATGAAACAATTGTTAAGGATGCAAAAAGAATTTCATGATGGACAAGAAAGACCAGAAAAGGAAGCTATAAAAGAGAGAGGGGTGGGTCAGAAAGCCACAGAAGAATTGGAAATTGGTAAAAAGATCACCCTAGAGGAACAAACAAGAGCTAAAAAAGCTCTAGAAGCTTTAGAAAAATCTCATACGTGGGCATTAGACCAACAGAAGAAAGCACAGGAAAATATTCTAAAAGAAAGGTTGATGGGAGAGGTAGCAGAGGAACACCTCTCAGCAGTTCAGAAAAAAGTCCAAGAACAGGGAAAGAATCAGAAGGTGGCAAAAGAAGAAGGCAAAAGAACGGATAAATCCCTAGAAGAATTAGCTCTGGAAAATTTAGAAATTGGTCATAAAGAGGTCTTAAAGGAAAAAAAGAAAATAACTGAAGAAGAAAAGGAATTGATGGGAGAAGTTCTGGGAAATATTTCTGTGGCTCAGATAAAGGAACAGGAAAAGAAGAAAAGATCAGAGAAAAATGTAATGGAAGAAAGTCAGAGTGCACAAAACACTTTAAAAGAATTAGAGATTCTTCAGAGGAAAACTATAAAGGAACAAGAAAGACAGAAGATATGGGAGACCCTCAAAGAATTAGAGATTGCTCAAAACAAATTTATGGAACAAAACAAAGCTCAGAATGCTCCGGAAGTGGTAGAAATAGCAAAAATGGCAGTGTTGGAACAAAATATAGCATTAATGGAAGTACAAGAACAAACAAGGGGGGGGAATCCAGAAAATAAGTCTGAAGCTGATCTGGAAGAAATTTCCATGGCTGACAAAAAAATCCAAAAAGAACAGGAAAGAGGTAAGAGAAACAGCATTGAAGAAAGTATGCAAATATCAAAGGCCCTTGAAAAAGTTGAGAATGTGCAAAAGAACTTCCTGGAGGAACAAGAAAATAACCAAGGCACTCTGGAAATTATAGAAAATGCTCACACAAAGATTCTGAAAGAGCAAAAAGGTGTTCAGGCAGCATTGATGGAAGAACCAGAACAAATAAGGAAAAAAAATCAGAAAGAAAAGATGTCTGAGGTAGCTCTGGAAGAACTTTTCAGGACTCAAAAAAAGATCCAAAGAGAACAAGAAAATGCTGGGGGGAAAAACATGAAAGAAAGAGAGAGCATACAAAAGGCCCTCAGTGAACTGGAGATTGCTAAAAAGAAATGTCTTAAGGAACAGGAAAGAGCTCAGAATGTTGTGGAAACTTTAGAAAGGGCTCAGATAAAAGCCCTGGATGAACAGAAGGAAGCTCAGAGAGCAATGATGGAAGAACAAGAAGAAATAAGGGAAAAAATTCAGGAAGAAAAGAAGATGACTGAAGTAGCCCTGGAAGAACTTTTCAGGAATCAGAAGATGACCCAAGAAGAGCAGATGAGTGCTCAGATGAAAGCAATGGAAGAAAGAGAAACTATACAAAAGAAAGTCCTTGAAAAAGAGAAAAGAACTCAGAATGCATTGGAAGCTGTAGAAGAAATGCGTAAACAGGCTTTAGAGGAGCTGGACAAAGCTAAGAAGACTGCTTTAGAAGAACAGGAACAAGAATGGAAAAGAATTCAAGAAGAAAAGAAAATGGTTTTGCTGGCCCAAGAAGAGCTTGTCAGGACTCAAAAGACAATACAAGAAGAGAGACAGAGGGCTGAAAACAAAGCAGAAGAAGAAAGACAGTTAGCTCACAAAAACCTTAAGGAATTAGAAATTGCTCATAACAAAGCATTGGAAGAACAGGGAAAAGTTCAGAAAGCTTTGGAAGATATAGAAAAGGCTCATAAAAAAATGTTGGAAGAACAAAAGAAAGCTCAAATCGCTTTGATACAAGAACAGGAAAAAATCTGGAAAAAATCAGAAGAAGAAAAGAAGATGGCTGAGGCAACTTTAGAAAAATTATCAAAGATTCAAAGACAGATTCAAGAACAGCAGGAAGAAAATGCTGAGGAAACCTTAAAAAAATATGCGTTTGCTCAAAAAAAGGCTATGGAGGAACAGGAAAGAACAGCAGAAGCTCTTGAAGCTGTGGAAAAAGCTCATAAACAGGCACTGGAGGAAGAGAAGAAAGCTCAGATGGTTGCCATAAAAAAACAAGAAAAACTGAGGAAAAGATCTGAAGAAGAAAAGAAGATGGCTGAAGCTGTCCTACAAGAAGTTTTCAAAGCTCAAAGGAAGCTCCAAGAAGAACAGCAAAAAATTGAAAAAACAGCAAGGGAAGAGAAAGAGAAAGCTCAGAAGAACCTAGAAGAATTACAGAGTATTAGAAAAAAAGCCCTTGAGGAAAAGAAGCAAGCGCAAAAGGCTCTGGAAGAAGTAGAAATAACTCATCAACAGGCTATGGAGGAGCAGAAGAAGGCTCATGTGGCAGCCATGGAGGAACAGGAGCAAGGATGGGGAAAAATGCAAGAAGAAAAGAGAAGGATGGAAGCAGCTCTGGAAGAGCTTTTAAGGAAACAGCAACAGTTCCAAAAAGAACAAGAAATGGCTGAAGAGAAAGCAATAAAAGAAAAAAAGATAGCTGAAAAAACCCTCAGAGAAGTAGAGATTGCTCAAAAACAAGCTCTTGAAGAACAAATAAGAGCTCAGAGAGCTTTGGAAAATATAGAAAAAGCTCATAAACAGGCACTAGAAGAGCAGAAGAAAGCTCAGATGGCTGCCATTGAAGAATATGAACAAGCACGGAAAAAAGCTGAAGAAGAAAAGAAGAGGGCTGAGACAGCTTTAGAAAAACTTGCACAAGCTGAGGTGAAAATGCAAGACGAACATAAGCAGGCCGAAAAGAATGCAATGGAAGAAAGAGATAAAGCTCAGAAGGCCCTAGAAGAATTACGAATTCTTCAAAAAAAAGAAATTGAGAAAAAGAATCAAAGTCAGCAGTCCCTGGAAGCAGTAGAAATAACTCATCAACAGGTTGTGGAAGAGCAGAAGAATGCTCATCTGGAAGCCATGGAGGAACTGGAAAAAGAATGGAAAAAAATGCAAGAAGAAAAGAAAAGGATGGAGGCAGCTCTGGAAGAGTTTTTAAGGACACAGGAACAGTTTCAAAAAGAGCAAGAAATGGTTGAAGAAAAAGCAATACAAGAAAAACTGATAGCTCAGAAGGCACTCAAAGAAATAGAGATTGCTCAGAAACAAGCTCTTGAAGAACAAACAAGAGCTCAGAAAGCTTTGGAAGATGTAGAAAAAGCTCATAAACAAGCACTAGAAGAACAGAAGAAAGCTCAGATGGCTGCCATTGAAGAATATGAACAGGCACGTAAAGAAGCTAAAGAAGAAAAGAAGAGGGCTGAGACAGCTTTAGAAAAACTTGTACAAGCTGAGATGAAAATGCAAGAGAAGCATAAGCAAGCTGAGAAAAATGCAATGGAAGAAAGAGAGAAAGCTCAGAAGATCCTAGAAGAACTAGAGATTGCTCAGAAGAAGGCCCAAAAGGAGCAGATAAAAGCTCAAAATGCCCTAGAAGCAGTAGAAACAACTCATAAACAGGCTTTAGAGGAACAAAAAAAAGCTCAGATGGCTGCATTGGAAGAACAGGAACAAGCATTTAGAATATCTCAAGAAGAAAAGATTAGAGCTGAGGCAGCCCTGGAAAAACTGTCACAATACCAAAAAAAAATCCAAGAAGAGCAGGAAAATGCTGAGAAGAAAGCCCTAAAAGAAAAAGAGAGAGCACAAAAGGCTCTTGAAGAATTAGCAATTGCTCAGAAGAAAGTCTTAGAGGAACAGAAGAAAACTCAGGTATCTGCCATTGAAGAACTTGAGCAAGCACAAAAAAAATCTGAAGAGGAAAAGAAGATGGCTGAGGCAGCTTTGGAAAAACTGTCAAGCTTTCAGAGAAACATGCAAGCAGAACAGCAAAGAGCTGAGGAAAAAAACATGGAAGAAAGACAAAGAATTCAAAAGGCCCTAGAAGAATTGCAGATTGAACAGAAGAAAGCCATAGAAGAACAGACAAAAGCTCAAAAAACTCTGGAAGCTCTTGAAAAAGCTCAAAAAGAGGGCCTGGAAGATCAGATGAAAGCTAAAATGGCTGCCATCGATGAACAGGAGCAAGCACAGAAGAAATCTCAAGAAGAAAAAAAGCTTGCCGAAGCAGCTTTGGAGAATGTTTTAAGAGCTCAGAAAAAACTTCAAGAAGAGCAGGAATATGCTGGGAAAAAAATTATGGAAGAAAAAGAGAATATACAGAAGGGCCTCAGGGAATTAGCAATTGCTCAAAAGAAAGCACTCGAGGAACAGGAAAGATCTCAGTGTGCTCTAGCAGCTATAGAAAGATGTCATAAAATGGCCCTGGAAGATCAAAGAAGAACCCAGATAGCAACAATGGAAGAACAAGAACAAACAAGGAAAAAAATTCAGGAAGAAAAGAAGATAGTTGAAGCAACCTTGGATGAACTTTTCAAAACTCAGAGGAGGTTCCAAGAAGAGAAGAAAATGGCTGAGAAAAAAATCATGGAAGAAAAAGAAGTAATTCAAGTTGCCCTAGCAGAGTTAAAAATAGCTCAGAAAAAAGCTCAGGAGGAACAGGAAATGGCTCAGAAAACATTGGAGGCTGCAGAAATAGCCCATAAATGTTCCCTGAATGAACAGAAAAAAGCTCAGTTAGCTATTCAAGAACATGAGCAAGCATGGAAAAAATCAGAAGAAGAAAAGGAAATGGCTGAGGCAAGACTACAAAAACTCTTAAGGACCCAGAAAACTTTCCAAGAGGAACAGGAGAAAGCAGAAAAGACAGCTATCGAAGAAAGAGAGAGACTTCAAAGAAACATTAAAAAATTAGAAGAAGTCCAGAAGAGAGCCCAGGAGGAACAAGAGAAGGCTCAGACATCTCAGCATGCTCTAGAAATTGCCAAACAGGTACTAGAGGAACAGAAGAAGGCTCATTTGGCTGCCATGATGGAACAGGAACAAGCACAGAAAAAATCTCAGGAAGAAAAAAAAATGGCCGAAGCAGCCCTAGAAAATCTCTTGAAACAAGTTCAAAAGGAGCAAGAAACAGCTGAGAGAAAGGCAATAGAAGAAAGAGAGAAAGCTAAGACATTGCTAAAAGAATTAGACATTGCTCAGAAGAACGCCCTAGAAAATATATTGACAGCTAAAAAAGAGAGTCTGGAAGAACAGAAAAGAGCTCAAAATGCACTGGACAGTCTAGAAAGAACTCATAAGCAGGCATTAGAGGAGCAGAAAAATGCTCAAAGGAAATCTCAGGAAGAAAGAAAGATGGCTGAGGCTGCTTTGGAAGAATTATCAAGAATGCAGAAAAAAATTCAGGAAGAGCAGCATTCAGCAGAGCAGAAAGCAATTAGAGAGAGAGAGAGAGCACAGAAAGAGTTAGAAGAATTAGAGAATGCTCACAAGAAGGCCCTGAAGGAACAAGAAAAAGCTCAAAAAACTCGGGATGTTCTTGAAAGAGCTCATAAGCAGGCATTGGAAGAACAGAAGAAAGCACTAAAAAAAATTCAAGAGGAAAAAAGGATGGCTGAAGCAGCTCTGCAAGAACTCTTAAGAACCCAGAAAACATTCTATGAAGAACAGGAAAAGGTTAAGAAGAAAACAATGAAAGAAAATGAGAGGACTCAGAAGACTCTAGAAGAATTAGAAGTTACTCAGAAAAAAACTCAAGAAGAAGAGGAAAAAGCTCAGAAAGCTTTGGAAAGGGCTCATAAAGAAATTCTAGAAGAACAGAAAAAAGTTCAGGTAGCTGCTATGGAAGAACTAGAACAAGCACGAAAGAAGTGTCAAGAAGAAAAGAAGATGTGTGAGGCAGCCTTGGAAGAACTCTTAGAGACTAAGAAAAAATTCAAAGAAGAGCAGAAAATATCCAAGATGCAAGTAATGAAAGAATTAGAGAATGCAAAGAAAGAGCTAGAAAAAATAAAAACAGCTCAAAAAGAGGCCTTGGAAAAAGAAGAGAATGCTAAGAAGGCTCTGGATAATGTAGAAAGAGGACACACTCAGGTCCTAGATGAACAAATGAAAGTGCAGGAAAAGTGTCAAGATAAAAAAAAAATGGCTGAGGCAGCCCTGGAAGAACTCGCAAGAGCTCGAAGACAATTTCAAGAAGAACAGGAAAAAGCTGAGCAAAAAGCAACCAGAGAAAAAGAAACAATCCATATAAAACTAAAAGAATTGGAGATTGCTCAGACAGTGGCTCTGGAGAAAGAGGAAAATGCTCAGAAAGCTTTGGGTGCTCTGGAAAAAGCTCATAAGCAGACATTAGAGGAGCAAAAGAAAGCCCAGATGGAACTGGAACAAATACAAAAAAAATATGAGGAAGAAAAAAAAATGGCTGAAGATGCTCTGAAAAAACTGTCATGGGCAGAGAAAAGCACCCAAAATGATCAGGGAAGGACCAAGGAAGAAACAATGGGAGAAACAGAAAAGTCACTGAAGACCTTAGAAGAACTAGAGATTGCACGGAAAAAGGCTCTGGAAGAAAAGGAGAATGCTCAGATAGCTTTGGAGGCTCTGGAAAGAACTCATAAACAAATACTGGAGAAAGAAGAAAAAGCACAAAAAAAATCTCAAGAAGAAAAGCAATTGGCTGAGGCTGCCCTGGGAGAACTTATAAGAACTCAGAGAAAGTTTCAAGATGAACAAGAAAGGGCTGAAAAAAAAGCCAAAGAAGAAAGGGGAAAAGTGCAGAAGTCTCTAGAAGAATTAGAGGTTGCTCAAAAGAAAGCTCTAGGGGAGTTGGCAATAGCTCAAAAGATGGCCATGGAGGAAAATGAAAGAACACAGCAGAGGGCATTAGAAGAAAAAAGGGCAATACATCTGGCTATGAAAAAGCTGGAAACAGCACATGCTAAAGCTATAGAGGAACAACAGATAGCACAGAGACTGGCCTTTGAAGAACAGCAGAGAACTAAGGAGATGTTTGCTGAACTAGAAGAATCACGAAGAAAAGCCCTGGAAGATCAAGAAGAAGCAAAAAGGAAAGCTGTAGATGAACAAGTAAGAGCTCACCATGCTATAAACGAATTGGCCAAGATTCAAAAGGAAGTTTTGGAAGAACAAGAGCAAGCTCAGAAGACAGCTTTAGCAGAACAGCACAAGGCTGACATGATGCTTAAGGAGCTAGAAGAAAGACAGAGAAAAGCCCTGAATGATCAGCAGAAAGCATGGGTGGAAGACTTTAATGATAAAAAAAAAGTTCGTTTTGCTTTAGGGGAATTTGCAAAAACTCCTATGGTGGAACAGGAGAATATTCATGATAATACAGCAAATGAGCAGAAGGAAGCTCATAAAGCTATCGAACAGGAGAAAGCACAGAATCAAATATTGGAAAAAACACATAATAAATGTGCAGCACAATTTTCAGAATCTGTTCTAAAAACAATGAACGAAGAGGGCACTGCAGTATGTGGCGGTGGATTTCAGGAAGCACAAAAGAAAGACAGTCATACTTGGTGGTAAAAAGTTCTATATGGAGCCAGGAAAAATTCTTAGGGATTTAGACATGAAGGAATACCAACAATCCCTTAAGAATAGAGGATATGACGAGAATTCTCGAAGATCACACCCAAACTCTGTCTTGGACTTTTTTCCAAACTGACAAAATTCTACAATTCTGATCCTGAATGAAAGTTAGAGAAAGGATAGATCAATCTTAAGGTCATCTGCAACCATTAATGGAAGTAAAAATGGGAAGGAAGAAATAAGGAGAGACTGTTTCTATTTTTAAAGGCTCTCTCCCCATAAATGGTATATTTTGTTTAGGATTAAATTAACCCACATAGCATTAGGTATACACTCTTATAAACATTCAAAGTTTGGAAATGCTTTGGGCAACTTATTAAGGGGGAACAGTCAAAACTGTAAGTTGACTTTTTCTCCATTCATCCAATGTACATTTTTATGACAGGAAATATTTAAATATTGACTAAGCAAATTTATTATATTTCTCCATCAGTATCCAACCTGGGTTCTTTTTAATCATACCGTAAAATCAGAACATTGATAAAATAAAATTACTGGTCTTTAGATTTAGTATTCTATAATTTGATTCAATTAACTTTTAAAGTGTCACTATGAAAAATTCCATAAACATTTTTATTCTAATAAGCTAAATAAAAGTGATTAGATTCAGATTTTTAAAAAAATATGCAAAAATTTGAGCATTTGTATATTACGTATCTCATACAGATAAATGCTCAATTTTTTATGTTTCAAAGTTCTTTCAAAAGAATCTTTAGCAGATTTTTATCAAAGAATTTACTTTCATAATGTGTAGGATTTCCCACTAAGCCTTATTCTCTAAAAGTAGATGCGAGGAATGGAATCTAGCCACAGGGATTGCAAGCCAGTGGCTTCTGTGCCAGTCCCAAGCCCAGATAAATAGAGAGGGTTGCATCAGGAAGGGCATCTGGCATAAAAACATGCCAAA
>JANHFJ010010929.1:26263-38251 GCA_032468195.1 Cerberus rynchops
CGAGCCTGTTGTCCTGGCGCCATCTTCTCTTACTCTAGCTCTGTCCTTCATTCTCCTCACAGGCCACACCTCGGCCGGTTCAGATTGCTTAATGGTTGCTTAGCGGCTGCTTAGGTGTTGCTTAAGGGTTGTTTAAAAGTTACTTAAATTATGATTAAATTATAATTAAATTTGGTTAGAAAACAAACTAAAACAAAAAGAGGGTTGGAGTAGTCACGATGGCTGCCTACCTCACCGGCACCATCTTGGGACTCTAAGATCCTTCTTGCATTTATTACTGTTGAGCCAGGTAACACTTATTCTATACTTGTGCATTTGGTTTTTCTTGCTTAAAAACTATTAGTTTGCACGTCTGCATGGCCCTTTATATTCCTAGAGAAGATCTTTCCACTGATATAATTCATGTGCTATTTATACCTGAAGGACACTCTATGAGTTTCTATCTGTAGAGGTTTTGAACAGTCTTCAAAAGTGGTAGAGTACACCATAACAAAGGAGAAACTGTTGTAACATGCAGTCATACATGCTATGGCAGCAAAGATTAAGTTGTTTCAAACACATGGAGATGTAGTTTCAAGTGCCATTTATAGTAATTACCTGGAAAAACTGCCAGTCCCCACATACCCCTCTATGAATGTTGAAAGAAAATAGGTTTTCTGCAACAGATCAAACAAAATTAAACAGCATGGTTGCATGATTAATTGATATGTCCATTGCTTTGGATGTTCCATTCATAATAAATGTGCAATTTATGCATATATAAACTTCCAGTTAAGATAGGCAGCTATTTTGAAGCTAAAAGAGAATGGCATGATGAATGAGAGCACCCAATACCCATACATAATTGTTAGAATTATGTGTGGCTATCTATATCTACTCTTTACCTGCTAATTGGATACAAACATATCAAGGAGAGAAGCAACCTAGAAGTAAAGGGGGAATTTTCTGACAGCTAGAACAATTAATCAGTGGAGCAACTTGCTTCCAGAAGTTGTGGGTGCTCCATCACTGGAGGATTTTAAGAAGAGATTGGACAGCCCTTTGTCTGAATTGATATAGGGTTTCCTGCCTAAGCAGGGGGTTGGACTAGAAGACCTCCAAGGTCCCTTCCAACTCTGTGATTCTGTTTGTCTGAATGTTTGCATTTATTATATTTTTGTAAGAGTGATGCTCATTCTTAACTGTGGTAGTCGCTAAATAGAGGCCAAACCCAACAATGCATTTCTTTGGATGTTATATACTTCTTTTTTCAATCTCCCAGAAGTATAGAAGTTACCTGTCTCCTGTTAGAAGACAAAAGAAAAATCAATATTGATGTTGGAGAGGGAAGCCTGTGCATTTTACTTCACAAACAATTTCTTGTTTAAGCTCCAGGAACAGAAACCATAATAGAAAAGATATGAATGCCTTGACTTAATTATCAGAGTATATAGAAAAGCAATATTAGTTTAGCAGATGTGAGAACTCAGGACAGAAATGGTTTCTCATTTATTTCTGCTGAAAATATTTCAGCCAAAAATAAAGAGGGTTGATAATGTTTTGACATTAGCATTTAAACTCTCCCTTTAAAGAACCCTTGATGAGAAAAAGAAGAAAAAAAAAATAACTACTTTCATTTAAGCCCAATATGTGCCTATGGTGTTTTGTTGATCCACTGGAAAATTTAAAAAGAAGAAGGAAAAAAAAAGAATTATTCACGTTAAATGATGGCTATGAAGAAGCCATGAGCTTTTGTCACATTGGAGTGAGAACAGAGGTGAAATTCAGCAGGTTCTAGCAGGTTCACTAGAACCAGTAGTACATTTTTAAGCAGTTTGGAGAACCAGTTGTTACAAGAAATATCCTTTTGTTTTATTCCCCCACTTTACAGGGTTAATCCTGTAAGGAAGGCAGGAAAGAAACATCCTGGTGTTGTTTCTAGCATAATCTTTATTGCCCTGCCCACCCAGTCACATGAGCCCCCCAGCCACGCCCACCAAGCCACGCCTACAGAACCAGTAGCAAAAAAAATTGAATACCATCACTGGGTAAGACTGATTGCATCAACTGTATAATCTTTCAACATCATTTCCCATCTTGGGCCTGTTTTCCTACGTTGAGCTTGGTGTTTTGAATGTGGAATTTTTAAAAATAATGTATGATGTTATCAGGATGGAAAAAAAAAATAAAATAAAAGGTGATGATGACGATACCTTGAGGGCTAGATAAGAAGTAATGGATGGAAACTTATCAAGAAGAAATCCAACCTAGGACTAAGGAGAAATTTTCTGATAGTGAGAACAATTAATCAGAAATTAATCAAAATGAATTTCTTGCCTTCAGAAATTGTGGGTGCTCCATCACTGGAGGCTTTTAAGAAGAGACTGGACAGCCAGTCTGGAATGATATAGGGCCGTGATGGCGAACCTATGGCACGGGTGCCACAGGTGGCACACAGAGCCATCTTGCTGGGCATACAAGCTCTCGGCCAACTTACCTCCAGCTGAGCATGCACGTGCAATTGCACATGCATGCATGCATGATTGCAGAGACCCAGCTGGTCTTCGGGATTCCGCTGTGCATATGCGTGATTGCAGCAGGAAACCCAGCTGGTCTTTTGGAGCTCTCCTGCGCATGCGCACGCAATGGCTCATGTGTGCGTGAGTGCCTGCGTGTACCACGCATGCATTGCACATGCAAAAGCTGCATGCATGTGCAGATGGTGCATTTTCGCATGCAGCGCATGTGGAGGAGCTGCATGCAAGTGCAGATAGCATGTGCAAAGCACGTACTTTTCAGCACTCGGTAAGTAAAAGGTGTGCCACCACTGATATAAGGTCTTCTGTTGGAGTGGAGGGTTGGACTACAACACTTCCAAAATCCCTTCGAGTTTTGTTATTCTGAACCCCTGTGGTTTTTATTCCCCTTCTATAGAAATGTTGGAAACCTCTCTCAGCTAATTCAGTTGCATGGCTGAAAGTGTATGTTGCAGAATTATGTCCAATCTTCTTTACATATATCCAATTCCTTGCATCCCTAAATAAATGGACCAGCAGAGTTCCAGTTGAATTTTGGCTCATTCTGATTTTCATTTCTTATCGCCATGCCAACAGATTCCCAGGCTTCCCCCCCCCCACACACCTCCCATAATAGTCTTTGCATAAACCACCCACCACATTGCATTTGCTAGGATTTTCTGTAGTAAACATGTTGTGTTCCATGAGATCTTCTCACTCTGCAAAATAATCACCGAAGAAAGGAAAGAGAGAGGGGGAGGAAAAAAGAAAAAACAAAAACCAGAAGTCGATGTAATGACTCAATTACAGTTGAAAACTTATCCCGCAAAGCTTCGTTTGAGTCAAAATTCACACTGCAGAACTTCAAGGGGATAGTTTTGAGCCTGAGATTAGAGGAAAAAGTCAAGACACCTTTGATATGGTTAATGCAAGAAACTTGATTAATACCTTAAATGCAATATCCCCTACACATGCAGGGACTATACAGAAAATCCATGTTGTACATCAGCTATCCCACAGCTCAGTAAAATATATATATATATATATATATATATATATATCTAGGCAGATTATTCTTCTTGACTTCATTTTCCTACTTGGTCTCATTTCTTTGAAACAAGAAGAGAATTGAAATGTTAATGGGAAAAGCAAGGAGTGCCTTGTGTACCAAGTTGCAAGGTTGGAATGTCATTGCCCTTCTTTGTGACATCACATGTTGCGTGATCTGCATCCTTGCTGGAGTAAGGTAGTCTAGGAGTAAGGTAGACTGATAGTCCTTGACTTACAACATTTGTGTAGAGACCGTTCAAAATTACACTGAAAAAAGTGACTTTCAACGGGTCCTTGCACTTACAAATGAGGCAGCATCCCACAGTCACACGATCACAATCTGGATGCTTGGCAACTGGTGTATCTTGGCATAGTGTGCCTATGGGTGGCACCCGGAGCCCTCTTGCTGGGCACACAAGCTGTTGGCCAACTTACCTCCAGCTAAGCATGCACATGCGATTTCACATGCACGCATGTGTGATTGCAGAGACCCAGCTGGTCTCCGGGCATCGGCTGTGCATGTGTGCGATTGCAGCAGGAAATCCAGCTGGTCTTGGAGTTCTCACATGTGATTGCACATGCACGCATGCGCGATTGCAGAGACCCAGCTGGTCTTCGGCATCCGCTGTGCATGCGTGCGATTGCAGCAGGAAATCCAGTTGGTCTTCGGCGCTCTCCTGCACATGCGTACACAATTGCTCGTGTGTGTGTGAGTGCCTGTGTGCAGCACTCATGCATTGCATGTGCAAAAGCTGCATGCATGTGCAGATGGTGCAGTTGCACATGTAGTGCATGTGGAGGAGCTGCACACAAGTGCGGATGGCATGCACAAAGCGCATATTTTTCAGCACTCAGTAAGTAAAAGGTTCGCCACCACTGGTGTAGGGTCTCCTACTTGGAAAGAGGGTTAGACTAGAAGACTGCAAGTTCCCTTCCAACTCTGGAGTAAGAAATCAGGAAGTAGGACAATTCCAGTGGCTGCAGGTTTACTGAATGCTGTTCAGTCATCAGAATTGTCCTGATTTCTTATGCCTGACACAAGAAGCTAGGATGAAGATCACATAGCATGTGATATCACACACCCTATGAGAATCTGCACTATTCCTGTTCAAGGCAAATTGGGGGGTAGGTAAGAGTCTATCAAATTCAAGGTGGGATGGACTTAGATCTCTTGTGGGTATGAAGGGACTCCAAACCGATGACACATTTGATCCCACCCCCTCAGGCTTAACCTGGTCATCTCCTACAGCTGGCTTGCTTCTGTTTCACCCCATCTCAGAAGAAGACATCATGAGGGAGTCTCCATCCACCATCCCTTTGGAATTTTTTCCACTAGCAATTCTATCGATGCCATCAAGAGGAAAAAAAGCTAAGCTTAAGGGATGGTTGCAGAATTTCTTTTCTTTTTTTTTTTGTCCCCTTGGAGACATTTGGTGAAATTTGGGGACAGCACCTGAAGTACAGATTGCGCTCACTTGAAAACTGTGCCACTGGTTACACTTTCCCCACAAATATCTATGTATATTGTTATGTTCTTTGTTGCTGTTAGAGGGGGTGTGATTAGCTGGATGCATACAGGAAAAATCTCATCATTATTCTCTTCCTTGAGTAGAGGGTTGGACTAGGTCCTCCCAGGTCCCCACCAACTCTGTTATTCTTGAAATCAGCACAAACCAACATTGTCCATTGTGCAGCTAACACAATGCACAAAAAAAAAAAGAGCCAAGGAGCAGAGCTGTCCCTTTGAAAACCAATCTGCTAATGTTATCAGGTGATATTTTATTTATTTATTTGTACAATTTATACAGCCGCTCATCTCTCCAAACAAGTGACTTCTGGGGGGGGGGGGCAGCGTGCCACATGGCTAAAACGATCGATAAATCCCTAAAAGCATTATTGTCATTAATTATTTAAAAAAACATTTTAAAAAACACAATAAAAAGGCTATAAAAACCAGAAAGAAATAGCAGATGAAGAGATGTTAAATAATAATGGAGCCACTGTGCCAGTTCACCTGTCTCTTGGGGCCCTCCTGGCAGAACCTTTTATAAGGACCACATTGTATTGCTGAACAAACATGTTATACTATGTCACTGATCAGAACATAAATAGTGTTACTGGCCTCAGTTTATGACCACAATTGAAAACAGAATAGCAGAGTTAGAAGCAGGAGACCCTACACCACTGGTGATGAACTTTTTACTTACCGAGTGCCAAAAAGTACATGCTTTGCATATGCCATCCGCACTTGCATGCAGCTCCTCAATGTGCGCTGCATGTGCAACTGCACCATCTGCGCATGCATGCAGCTTTTGCACGTGCAATGCACGTGTGCTGCACACAGGCACTCACGCACACATGAGCAATTGAGCGTGCATGTGCAGGAGAGCTCCAAGACCAGCTGGATTTCCTGCTGCAATTGCGCGCATGCACAGCGGAGGCCCGAAGACCGGCTGGGTCTCTGCAATCATGCATGTGTGCATGTGCAATCGCATGTGCATGCTCAGCTGGAGGTAAGTTGTCTGACAGCTTGTGTGCCCAGCAAGATGGGTCTGCATGCAACCCATAGGCACAGCTATGCCAAAATATACCAGTTGCCAAGCACCCAGATTGTGATCGTGTGACTGTGGGGATGCTGCCTCAGTTGTAAGTGTAAGGACCCGTTGCAAATCACCTTTTTCAGTGCCAGGGTAATTTTGAACAATCTCTACACAAATGTTGTAAGTCAAGGACTATCAGTCGTTAAGGGGGAAAGCTTGCTCTTTTTTTTGCAGTTCAATAGAGTTTCTTTTGTCTATTAAACCTACAAAAAGGAACTATGGGGTGGGCCTCCTCTTGTATCTCCATCGTCTTTCCCCCTCCCTGTCTTGCTCTTTGAAAGCAGGTTTTATTATTATTTTTACTATTATTTCATTCAGAGTATTCTCCAGAAGAGCCTTTAAATTAATGTACATTTAAAAAAAAAAATCGAAGGGGGCGAAATCTCAAGAAAAGTAATGTCATAAAGTATTCCTTAGAATTAAGCCCGAGTGATGTTAAAATCCATCAGAGGCCATCATAGGTTTTCATCATTATTTAAATCCTCCCCAAAGGCAACATGTTTCTTGTTGGTTTAAAAACAAGCTTAAAACTTTAACTGCTGCTTTCCAGTGTTCAAGGTCACTAATGCAGCAAGAAAGGGTTCCATTAAAGTAGGAATGAATTGGATAATTTTCTACAAATCTGAAAAAAAAAAAGGTTCTTTGTAATCTCACTTTCCATGAATGGTTTATGAACATGTTTTATTTTGTTTTCTTTCTTTCTTTCTTTCTTTCTTTCTTTCTTTCTTTCTTTCTTTCTTTCTTTCTTTCTTTCTTTCTTCCTTGTTGAGAATAATCTGCAGTAATTGGTTTGCTATATATTTCAGACATTAAATATTACTCCAATTAATAAGTTTCTTTCTGAAATTCAAATGGTTCTTATTTATCAAATTGGTTAGTTTAAGGGTTTTGAGAATTAAAGCACTGATATTCCGTGTATGAAATAGCTACTAGCTATATTGTTGGCCTTTCTAGTTGAATTATATAGGAATTACAGTAAGTGGAGCTAATTCTACTTTATTGTAAACTTATGTTGACAGTATCTTGAAAATCTAGAAGTAGAATTCTCACCCTTCTATACAGGCCAAGAAACTAGGGAGGGTCTCTTCTGAATCTCTTCCCCCTCCCACCATCCAGCTATTTTATTTATTTAGAAATTTTATGTTGCTACCTACTTGCACATGGCTACTCATGACTATTGTCTATGCTGCCTCTTACCTGACTGGTCCATTGGCAGCATATCTATGCTCATTCTTCCAAGACCTATCTCACATACTATTACATACACAGATCCATGTATCAACAAAATAGTGTGAAATAGAAAAATAGAAAAAAAATCCTGACTGTTTTCACAGTTATGGCATTGGGATTCCCTGAAAGAAAAAGGCAGGCATTGGTGGATGGAAAGGACAATAAGTGGATTTTTTCAGTCATATATTGCACTGGCCATAATTGAGATTAACTACATTGCCAACCTATTGCAATAGAGGCTGAGATTTCTGAAGTTGTCTTAAGAATCAGCCAGGAGCAACATCATCATCAAAGCCAACAACTGCCACAACCTGATATGAAAATTGTGTGTCAGACAATAATGCTACATTTGATGGGTGGGGGAGAGAAACAGGTGTGGACACCAGTCTTGGGCATGGAGGTAGGTGAATGCATAAATCAATTGCAACAATATTAATACATCTTTTAAAAGGGGATACTAAATGGAATTCTGCACAAGATGCCTTGTAACCGGTTATGAGGCTGATCCAATAGAAAGTACTCTTACTGCTTCATACCAGGAAGCAACAAAAGTCTCAGTCAAACTGTGTAATAAATTCCAGGAAAAACCCCAAGTTCCCTTGGAATGCCATAAGGACATTAGATATTAGAACACTTTAACTCTGCCCCCAAATTCCTGCATTTCTTCCCCTACACAAGTCAATTTTTCAGCTTGCTGATGGTAGAAAATGAAGATGTATTTTATCATTTGTGCATGAATGTGACCTTGCAGGATTCATTCTATGAAAAATATTTTAAATTACTCAACTAATCCTCAGAATGATTACACTCTAAATAACATCATAATCCCAAGGAAGAACATGGGAATGTCATTTTGGATGTCTAATTGAGTTTCCTGAGAAAATCAGAAAATCAGCTACAAATCTCCCAGGATTTATTAATTACATATACTTAAAAGCACTGAAGTAGAAAGAATTCTAGCTTGCCTAGAGAACAGATCTTTCAGCAGTGATGTGGGGAAACATAAATATTGAATTCTTGGACAATCTTTCATTAAAATGTTGCTGAAAAAAATATTTCAGTCACAACTATATGTTAAGGAAAGATGAAGTTCTCTTTTTTACATTCAAAGTTTAGATGGCTTTACACTTTATACTAACCCATAATATTTTATTTCAGCTCCATTTGGAAAGATAGTTTTTTTGGTCTGTAAATCGTGGCTCTGTTTTTTTTAAAACAATGTATTTAATGGACAATTTAATAAAGCATAGTTCTTCTATGAACACTTACAAACTTACTATTGGAATGTTTAAAAAATTATATATCAGTCTTTGGATATTTAAAAATGATAACTTTCCTAATTTGTTAAAAAGAATAAATATGTAATTCTCTTCTTATTTTTCAAATAGGTGTAATTCCAATGTATTAAAACATCCCTTATCACTTTTGTAATGCCTTTGGCATGTTATCTTTACTTCCGTATCATCTTTCTGCAGATGCTTCCTATGGTAAATAAATATTAATTTTTTTTGTGAGGTGGGTGGGGTTCCAAGACCAATTTATTCTAAAAAATTAGAATTTGTTATGGAGTGTTTAACTAGATGTACAACTTCATTCAGAATTACATATCTAATGTATCTTCTAATCTAATTTAAGATGTTGAGAGTAGTACATTGTTTTCCAGAAATTGATCCAAATTTTTACAATTGCTTATATGACCCTGACCACAACTTACAAATCTGCAAAAGCTAAATAGAAGGTATGGCTGGGAAGGGGAAAGGAAATATAAATATTTGATGCCCTGAAGCATACTGCTTAAATCTGAACTCTCCTGCTATTTATTATTAGTATCACACTTTTATTATTTTTACAAATAAGGCAGTAAACATATTGAACACACCCTTCACCTATTTTCCTCATAGCAACAACCCTCTGAGGTGAGTTGGCTGAGAGAGAGTGAATGGGCCAAGGTCACCCAGATAGCTTTCATGGGTAAGACCCAACTTAAACTCAAAGTCTGTGCTTTCTAGCCTGGGGATTTTTAGTGAACTAATTTTAATTGTTTATTTAGAAAATTTATATGACTGTCCACTCATTTGCACTGACTCTAGGCAGGTTAAAAAAAAAATCCTATATAAAAACAGTAAACCCACCCACCTTGGTGACAATAAGCAACCAAACAAGCCACTTGATGGACTCAGTCTCACTCTGGTTTCCCAGGCCTGTTGGTAAAACCAGGTCTTCAGGACTTTGTAAAAGAGTGTCAAAATTGGGGCCAGCCTAATCTCTGTAGAAATGATGTTCCAAAGGGAAAGGAAGCCCCCTCTTCTGGTCCTACCAGATATACTTCCTTAGGAGAAGGAACCCACAATATTCTCTGCCTCTCTGCTCTAATGGGTCAGTTGGATGTAACCAGCAAGAGATGGTCCTTCAGTTTCTTGGTCCTAAGCCAGGTAGTGCTTTAAAGGTGACAACCAGAACCTTGAATTGCATCGAGAAGCAAATTGGCAGCTAGTGCAACTCCTGGAAAAGAGGTAACACATGTGCACATCTGGGTGTGCACAAAACCATTGAAACCACTGAATTTTGAACCAATTGGAACATCCAGGTATTTTCAAGGGCAGCCCCATGTTGAGCATAATAACAGGTGCCAGTATTCTGAGGATATTTTTAAATGTTCAAGAAAGGAGCATTTCATTTATCTGCCTTTGAAGCTGTCTGCCTTTTGGTTTGTATTCTAGATATGATTAATATATGACAGATGGAAGAAATTTTGGATTCAGAAAAAGGAAACCAGACGAGCATTAAAGAATTTATTCTTCTAGGTTTTGGGAATCTTTCCGAGCTGAAGCCTCTCCTTTTCTGTTTCTTCTTGGTGATTTATTTGACAACAATAACTGGAAACCTTCTCATCTTTATTTTAATCGTGACTGATCAACACCTCCACAACCCAGTGTATTTATTCCTGGCTAATGTGTCCTGCTTGGACACTTGCTATAGTTGTAATTTGCTGCCTAAAATGTTGGCCAGTTTGCTGACTGAGAAGAAAACTATTAATGTTATTGGCTGTCTAACACGATATCATTTTTTCTGTCTTTGTGGAACCATAGAAACTTATATTTTGACTGCAATGTCTTATGATCGCTATCTGGCAATTTGTAGACCCTTGCATTATGGCTCTATTATGAATATAAGGTTTTGTTTCCAGCTTATGATAGGAGCATTGGTAAGCAGTTTAATATTTAATGTAGTTTTTATAGCTCTGATGGCTCAATTTTCTTTTTGTGGACCTAATGTCATAGACCATTACTACTGTGATTTTCGTCCACTGGTAAAACTGTCCTGCACAGATACTGTTCTAACTGAATACTTCTCTTTTTGCATATCCATTATTTTTGTAGTTATTCCATTCCTCTTGAGCATCATTTCTTACACTTGCATCATAGCTACCATCATCAAAATTCAGTCTATCACTGGAAGGCAAAAGGCCTTTTCAACCTGCTCTTCTCATCTTATGATGGTTTTCCTATTTTATGGCACATTGATCATTGTTTATACATTGCCAGATATCTCTTCTCTCAAACAATTCAACAAAATATTTTCTATTTTCTATACAATGATGACACCTTTGTTCAATCCCCTTATCTATACTTTGAGAAACAAGGAAGTTCACAAAGCCCTAACACGACTTTTTGATAAAATTATAATTCTTGGTCTTTCTTTTCACTTCTTTGGTTAGTCAAAGTTTTACTGGGGAAATGAAAATTTGGTGTCAACAATAGGATGATAATGTATTCTATTTAGCAGTATTACTTGAGAATTCAGAATAGATTATGAAGGGACAAGATTTTTTCGTGTCAGATTGCTTTTCTCTGCATATTGCTGAGTAATTCTGTCTTAAATCCTGTTGCCTTTCTATGTATTCCAAGTATATTTGTATGTATATATGTTTGTGTAGATAGATAGATAGATAGATAGATAGATATATAGATAGATAGATAGATGGACTGTGAATGTATATGTATCTGTGTATCTATGTATGTGGTTTTAATTACAGTAATGAAAACTACTGCAGATTAAACTCAAAGAGAGAAAGATAACTAAATAGAGAGTAAATGGAAGAAAGAAATAATAAAAAAAGAATACAAAGAAAAAGTGGAATAAAGAAACAAGAAAGAAATAATAAAGTAGTTACTTTCAATCTTTATTACAAGTATAAACAAATATTACAGCTCTTCACCACCATATACTTACAACAGAAATCTCATCTTCTCATAATCTATTTCTTATGTATAAGCAACTTCATAAGATATAAAGTTTCAATTCAATTTGATTCAATTTAATCCTTCAATTCAATCCATTATTGTCAATGTGCAACATGTATGCTCAAAATTGAATGAGCCTCTGTAGGTACAATCACACAAAGCACAGAACACAGAATACATTCAAATGCAGAATACACCTCCAGATTTATAAATAAATCCCTAACCCCAGGAAATACCCAGGCTAGGCACATTTCCACAAACAGATGTGTGTGTGTGTGTGTGTGTGTGTGTGTGTGTGTGTGTGTGTGTGTGTGTCACAAGCCTGAAGGTGGCGAGAGAAACATATATATGTTTTTGTAGATTTTCATG
>JANHFJ010010929.1:78804-89728 GCA_032468195.1 Cerberus rynchops
ATCTATCTATCTATCTATCTATCTATCTATCTATCTATCTATCTATCTATCTATCTATCTATCTATCTATCTCCCACCTTTTTATTTTTATGACTAACTCCAGGTGGCAAACATATTCCTTCCCCTTCCTATTTTCCCCACAACAAAAACCATATGAGGTAAATTGGGTTCATTGTCATGCCTCCAGTATATACTTTGTATATTTTTATTGCTGTTGTTGCTTTTTTTTTTAGCGTGTATTGATTTCCATGTGGTGGCCAAACTCAAAACTTTCATTGTTTGGAAAGTTAGTTTTTATGGTGTTTGACCTTACAGAGCAGCTCTCCTTCCATCAGCCCTCATTCCGGGGAAAAAAGGTGCATCCTGAGAAGCCAGAGTCCATTTTGTAGTATTCTGAGATAAGAGAAGCAGTAGAAGTATCCAGCTTAGTCCGTGACACGTCTTCTTCTGGGGACAAAATCTACATCCAATACATACCACCTGACAGAGAGTGGCTCCCTTGGTTGTGGAGGAGGTAGTGGAAGGGTGTAGTTGGGCAGAGCAGGGGAGAGGTAGAACAAGAGAAAGCGGGTTCAGATGAAAACTGAGGCCCACTCCCTTCTCATCCTAGGGCGTGCAGGGAAGAACGCAAACAAGAGCAACGTGGGTTGCGTGGCTTATGAGGAAGGAGAGTGCCCAATTCTCTTCACAGGGCATACCTGAGGATGGAGTTTAAAAGAAAGGCAGTTGGGAGGGGTGTTTTTCGGGAACAAATGCTGAAATCATCTAGTGTGGAGAGTTGTGCATTCCTGGCTTCCCACCTGACCATTTGAATTATTACCATGTTCCTGTGTGCTTATCTTGTTTTGCTGGAATTCTTGTGGTGATTCTTTGCTTCTGAGACTCATTATCTTGCCTTGCTGGAGTGATTGATTGCAGTTACTATGCTTACAGCGTTCAGACTGGAATATTGCATCCAGAAGCTGCTACAGGTTTATGGGAGAGTTTTCCTCTAGGCAGAAGAGTAAATGGGACATTGGGGGGGGGGGCAAAGTTGGTGTCAATAAAGGAACTCATACCACTTGTCTGGCTGTGTTGCCTTTGTGCCATGCCCGGGTAATCACATTGCCCATTTCGACTTGAGGTACAGCCATTGCCTGAAGCACCACTGTCTTTTTCCAGGTACCCTGGCTGGGATGTCCTGCAACCACCCAACGGCTACAGCAAGTGGCTAGCTGGCAGCAGCAGCTGTGTGCGATGCATCGCCTGGGGAAGCAGCACCAGTACGCGGCCCTCTATCTCCTGGCCACCAATCAACCGCATGACCTCAATGACTCCTATGGGACTGAAGGCCCAACTCGCTACTTCCACAATACTTTGAGCAAGAAACAGGTCTCATCACCTGGCATCAACTCTTCTAGGACCTGCTGCTACTCCAGTGGCAAGAGAAAAACACAAGAACAATTTTCCTGACATTTGCACACAGTGGATCTTGCCATCCTGAACAGACACCCTGAATGAGGAAGGACATCTCAACTCTGTGTTGGAAGGTGATCAAGAATTCTTGGTGGATTATTCCTTCAGGACCATCTAATGCTGCCTTCTGCCCACCAAAGCAAACCTGCTGGTAGTCCTTGACTTACAACTGGTTGCTCAGCAACTGTTTGAAGTTACGAAGCACCCCCCCAAAAAGCTACCATATTTTTTGCACTATAAGATGCACCTGACTATAAGACGCACCTAGATTTAGAGGTGAAAAACAAGAAAAAAGTATAGTTTTTGGCCTCCGTGTACCCCGGTTTTGGCCTTCACGTGCCCCATTTTTTGCCCATTTTTGGCCCTTTTTTCAGCCCATTTTTGACTCCCCACATCCCGGGAAAACAGACCAAAAAAGGGCTTAAAACTAGCTGAAAAAAGGCCCAAAAAGGTTGAGAAAAAGGGCCAAAAAGGACTGAAAATGGGCTAAAAAGAAGGGCCAAAAACAGGGCATGTGGAGGCCAAAAATGGAACACATGGAGGCCAAAAGCAGCCAGCGGGTGGGTGGGGCTTTGGCAATATTCACTCCATAAGATGCACAGACGTTTCCACTTTCTTTTGGGAGAAAATAAAAGTGGGTCTTATAGTCCAACAAATATGGTACTTATGATCCTGATTTGAAGTTCCAATAGCCAGCTCCTCCTGGGGTTATGTGATCACATTTAGGGCACTCGGCAATCAGCTTGTATTTGCGGCTGATTACAGCATCCCACAGTCACATCACTATGATTTATAATGTATTTATAATGTATTTATAATGTATTTTTTTTGCTGGAAATTGGCATTTATGTCCGGTGTCCATCAAAAAGAAATCACCCACTGGCTAGAATGGATTCACTTAACAACTGCTGCAAAAAAAGGTTGTAGAATCGGACACAGTCATGGGATGACCCAGCATGACTTATGACTGTAATTCCAGGCTCAATTATGATTGTAAGTCAGGGACCACCTGTACTTGTTATGCTGAAGGAGTCTTTACATTTGGACGTGATTTAGTCAAAACAGCCGCATGGAACAGATGGGCCTGGACCAGTACTCCTAATCACTTGAAAATCACTCCTCTCCTCTTTCAGTTGTTACTGGTCTCAGTACGAAATCAGAGCTATCATTCTGTCTCTGGCTGTATCTGATTGGTATGTATGGAAAAAGGAATCTGACCTGGGTCACCTATTAGAACTGTATTTGTATAGCTGATGGATTGACCTCCCTGTACTAGCAGGACTCAATCAGTGATGACCTAGTGTCAGCGTTCCAGCTAAACTCCTCATTTCTATTCAGCACTCAGAGAGTCCATCCAAGTAAGAATTTTATTGAAGAAGTCATACTGGCACATCTGGGAAAACCCGAATCTGAACTTCTGGATTTTACCATCACCCAAGTAAATTCTACAATCTACCCTCTTCACCCATTACACCATCACGTTGCCCAATCCAGCAAGGTTGAAAGAGAAACTACTTCTTTGGTCAACCCCTCCCAGGTGTCAGTTGACCTAGCCTTGACATCCTCAAATAATTTTATTTAGACTACTAACTATACTCTAAGAGATTACCCCTCCCAAATTCCCAGGTGCCAACAATGGCAGCAAAGAAGCTTCTGCAGGCAATTTGGCTTCCAATGCTGACAGGCTTCTCCCACTCAGGAGAATATGACATCCTGGAAAAGAAAGAAAACACACACAAGACATGGGGGATTAATTTACCGTCCAAAGTCTGAAATTAACCCCCTCTTCCAATGCTGACACATACCCAATTCCAGCAACCGTTCTTCATAAGCCATAGCCTCCAGTCCCCTAATCATCTTTCTTGCTCTTCTCTGAACTCTTTCTAGAGTCTCAACATCTTTTCTTATATTGTGACAGAGCCATAGACACTAATTCATAACTTTGATGACACCAAAATGAAAAAAAATAATAAATGTACATTGTGAGTCACAATGCAAGTCATGTTGTTCTCTCTTTCCATCACAGCACTGCACATCAGAGATGGAGTTTGCTTTATGATGTCACAATGTCTGCCTGCCTGCCTTCCTGGCAGCTATTTATATATAGGACAAATTCTCACAGACAATTGATCTTATAGAATGAAGGCAAAAACACATGTCCAAGGATAACGTTGGAGGATCCAATCTGGATTGGTCACCAGGACCAGAAGTTTAGTCTTTTGAAGTTTTTGGACTCATGACGGAGCCCATCCTTAAGAAAAGTCTCTGTCACCAGACAGAATGTGTGACACATTCTGATGTGAGAGAAGCTCCCTGAGGAGGAGCGCCAGCATGAGTCCAGAACCTCAAAAGACTAAACCTCTGGTACCAGTGACCGACCTAAATTGGATCCTGGTCAGTGGTGGGATCCAACTGGTTTTACTACTGGTACTACTACTTCAGTGCATATGCACACCATCCACACTGTCGTGGGGCTTCTAAACTGCAAGTTTTTTCTTACCAGAGACAGCCCAGGTGAGTAGGAAGGCTGTAGAGACACGCAAAACAGCTGTTCCATGCAATTCAGGTGAGCAAGAAAGGAAAAAAAGAAGGGGATATAGGACAGAATAGGGCAGGGGGAGGTGGGTGGAGCCAAATGTTGTTGCCACTACTGGTTTGCTAGAATTGGTATGACCAGGCTGAAAACCAGCACTGATCCTGAATCTTATGGAAATTTCTGGTGGGATACTGTCCAGAGCAAAATAAAGAGAGAATATATTTTATAATCTTCAGCCCCTATCTAATTGACATCTAAAAGGAACCCCTTTTCTTAGAAGGGAGTCTCTCAACTTGGTAACAAGACTTGTGGACTTCAATTCCCAGAATTCCTCAAACAGAATTCTGGGAGTTGAAGTCCACACATCTTAAAGTTGCCAAGTTTAAAGACCTCTGTCTTAGAATATGAAATGATAAGGGACTCTCCTTACCGTTCCTACAGCCAACACCTCTTAACTATTTCTATTCAGAGATCTCACTGGCCTGGCTATCTTATATTCCTTCAACAATCTCTGCTTTCCTGAGCAGTAAGCTGTCACTCAATCAACCACAAACGGCAATCAATAGCTCTCAGGAGACATCCCTTGCAAATCTATTGAACACACAGTCCCTCAGAACACTCACATTCCCTCCCCATCTTTTCCTTCTTGCGGAAGTCTCTTGAGAAATTCCTATTTATTCTCCCTGTTAGCTCACTCACCCTGTGTGGGTGTGTGCATGCATGAGTGTTTATGTACATGAATATATATCAACCGTTGCCTTAAGGGATCTTCCAATTGCATTTCTTTGCAAGAACTCATTTCTAAGATCAATTCTCTTTCCAGCCATTAATGAAGACATTTGTCATAGGGCCTGACGTGTCAGGGTCTAATTATAACAACGGTTATTTTCTTGCAGCTGTCTGAACCACAGGATATAGAGTAGCTTTTTTAGTTCATAAGGATTGATCAACTTTCTGCTCGGTGGGGTGGTAGGCTTTTCCCACCAGCTTGCTTTGCATCACACAAGAGATGTAGAAATATTGTTTTCATTAAGAACCACATTCTTTTGGACAGTTAATGCTGTGAAGCAAAATTAACATTTCAGGTGGGACACACTCAGCAGTGGTTAGTAGGCTACAGGATGCAAATAGGTAGGCTGAAAATTTGAGATTTTTCTTTCTTCTTTAAATGATTTTTAAATGCAGGTCATCTTCAACATACGACCACAATTGAGCCTCAAATTTCCATGGCTAACCGAGACAGTTGTTCAGTGAGTTTTGTCCCATTTTAGGAGCTTTCTTGCCCCAGTTGTTAAGTGAATCACTGCAGTTGTTAAATTAGTAACATGGGTGCTAAGTGAATCTGGCTTCCCCGTGGACTTTGCTTGTCAAAAGGTCGCAAAAGGAGACAAACTTACATAACTTTGGGATACTGCAACCATCATAAATATGAGCCAGTTGCCAAGCATCAGAAATGTGGATCACGTGAGGATGCTGTAATGGTCATAAGTGTGAAAAATGGTAATGAGTCTCTTTTTTCAGCATCGTTGTAACTTCAAAATGAACTGTTGTAAGTCGAGGATTATCGGTGCGGAATGAATAAATTTGGCAGTTTTATCAGATAATTTCTCCCCTGCTCTTCCTCTAGACTACCTAGACACTTAACAACTGCAGTGATTCATTTAATGACTGAGGGAAAAAAAGGTTGTAAATGCAGGTCAACTCCCTTAACAAGCATCTCGCTTAGGTCATTTACATACCTGTACAGTCTTCATCGCCCCTTGATCCTAAATCATCAAATTTAATTTGGCAGAAGGACAAAAGTATTGAGGAGCTGAGGAGTATTGATACTGATGGGTTTAATTTAATTACAGGTAAACCCCTGGTTATGAGTGCCCCCTTAGTGAACATTTGAAGTTACACGATAAGCACCCCACTAGCATTTACGAGCAAATCCCAAAACTATGAACATTGCAGCACCGGAAGTTGTTTGCCCTTATGAACAACCGCAGGGGTTCTGCAACATTCATCCTGCATGTTGCAGGACGAAATGGCGCTTCTGAGGGGGCAAATTGGTCAGAGTGTATGCAGTAAATTTAGAGCTATCAGGGGTTTTTATAGAGTGACTACCTCTATGCTATAACCCAGGAGTAATAATACACAGCACACAGAGTCTATATACAGTGGTTTATCTACAATAGTATGCAATACATGTGGCAGCAAATACCTTACTCAGGCACGGAGAATTTCTATTCTGTAAATCAAGTCAAACAAGCAAGCAAGTAACACAGGAACAAAGCAGGAAGAAATGCAGGAAACAAGGAATGCCCTCTACCAATTTCCTTTTATAACCATCCCCTAAAGTGGAGTATTCTGTTCCCTCCTCCTTAAAGGGAAATCACTACCTAATGCTGAGTCATTCTTCTCAAGTAACTTCCTGTAACTCTTGCATCAGTTTCCTGGCCACAAGTGAATCAGCATTTCTAACTGTTTAGCCCTTAAATCTATAACTATGACAAGTGGGTGATTTCGAGGAAAAGGAACATTGACAGGATTCTAAACTCCATCAAGTTTTCAACTATAAATATAGTTTTAACTGATAGACATCTATTTGCATGGGTGCAATTTATAGCTTCAGCGTAACTCCCAGCTATGGAATATTGAACTAGTTACTAAATTTTCATGTTATGGTTTTATGGGAATAATGACACTTCTAGCAACTACTGTTTCTAGGAAGCATCACATTGTTTCCACAATGTGGCTGTCAGACTCTCCTCCTGATGTTTCATGGGAAGGTTTCACTTATTTATTTTTTCCCACCTGAGGTCTCACGCTGACTAAGAGCAGAGTTTCAAAGGAACGAAGAGTGAGCTTTTCCATTTTATTTCTTCTTGCCAAAGTATCATATAAACTTCTTCACAACTTTGGCTTGGTGTCAGCTTCACACGTGTATTTATAGAAAAGGCTAGGGAAATAATCGTGTGTATATTTTCTTCTAACATTACTTCGTGATACTATAGAAAAGCAACCTGAATCTGGAGGTGTATAATTGTTGACCCCACTTCCATCTAGGCCCTAGTTTAAGAATATGAGAAGGCAGGTTATTCTGCCAGCTTCATATTTCTTATCTTTATGAAATATATGGTTTGCAGGATCCTAACGTCTATTAAGAAAATGTAAGCCAATTGAAGAAACCATACTGGATTTGGAACAACATTCAAATTGTGACTGATATGATCATAATCTTAACAGCCACTTTATTTCAGTGAGGCCCAGAATGTCTCCAAAGCAACATGACATAAATGAAAATTTAGGATTCATTAGTACCTAATATCAATAGATTGTTTTTTTTCTGTGAAAAGTACATTTTTTGAGTTGGGATGCAAACATTGGATGAATTCCAATGCACGTTGAAATTGTTCATTGCAAGTCTACTGTTGTTCGTATTGAAGAAGGAAGCAAGAGATTCTATCAACATTCTGACATTTAGCATCCTTTTGGATTCTGCTCTACAATTTGGGTGAAATTAAATAACACCATGCCTCCCAGTTATCCCAATGACACATGTCTCATTTTTGTCAATCTGGATGTGGGCACAATAATATGCATCATTGGATTAAATTTGCAAAGAAAGCCGCGCAAGGAACCAAAGCATTGCCTTCTGATGCCATTTCAGATCCAAATGAGATTTCCTTGGAGGGAAAAAAAAATGCATTAAGGATGTATGAAGTATCATGATGAGATGTACAGGGTAGCATTTATTCTCCTTTATTAATCCACATTTTTCACCGGGGAATTGAGTAACTAGCGATGAAATATAACAGTGCATTGAAATGCTACATTCCTGTGATGTTTCACAGCTCTTTATAGGTAATATAATTCCGATAATTTCATTTGCCTTTAACTCATTATGGGGTGTCCTAATGTTTCTTTTCCAATTGAGCAGCTTTCAGATTCAAGGTTCCTTAATGAACCTCAGCTTTCTTTCCTTCTCTTTTTGGACTAGTGGGAGCAATAGCTACTTAACAGCTCCACAGGGCTCAAAAGCACAGATAGTTCGTTAGGACTCAATAAAATGGAGCACTAAAACTTTTATAGCTCAAAAGAATGGGTCACCTTGTTACCATCAAGGTAGGGGAATAGTGATGTCACATGTAGGCTGTGCAATTTTCCCCTCCCCCACAAAAATCATTTTATGGTCCTGATATATATCTATAGAACTTTTATCCTGAAGAATCAAAATCTGTCAAAAAGATCTCTGGAAAAGAAATCAATGCAGTTGTATCCTGTAAGCTTAATTAATGAAAAGCAAGATGTTTGGAATTGTAGCATTTTTCAAGATGGACCAAGGACATTCTGAGCCATTCAATGAACACATTTGTGCTCTGGGATTTATATAATGAGGAATTTTCCAAGTCATGAAATTTATAGAATCTTGTTTCACAGCTGGCTGCACAGAGACCGTAATAAAACTATTACAGGTTGAACCACTTTCCTCAGTGTGGATAAGAATCATATCTCAGTAAATTTCATGTGTGCTGCTCCTATAAACAGACCGTGATAGACACCAATGTTGTTTTAGGATCTGAAGAAGGAAGGAGCCTTGGTGACACTGTAGTTAGAGTGCAGTACTGCACTGGTTCAAATCCCACCAGGCTCAAAGTTGACTCAGCCTTCCATGCTTCCAAGGTGGGTAAAATGGGGACCCAGATAGTTGGGGGCAATAGGCTGACTCTGTAAACCACTTAGAGAGGGCTGGAAAGCACTATAAAGTGGTGCATAAATCTAAGTGCTATTGCTATTGTTAATCAGCATCATCAACATCCAAACCACATCTAAGCTGTGCCAAGTATTGACAGTGGCACAGAAGTTCTTACCTTCAGAGGCAAGATAGAAAAAAATAGGTCATTAGAAGAGAGAAGGCAGTGTGTGAGAATCTTGTCCTGAAAGTGCATTTAGCTGGATTCATGTAAGTTTACAAAATTTCTCTCATATCCTCCAGGAAAGATTAAGGAGCCATTCCTCAAGAGATCCTTCCTTCAAGGACCAGAAAAAGAGGGCTGGATATTTTGCCTGCCACCAAAATAGCTACCATATCACCCCCCTAAATAAATTTGAGAGCACCATTTCAGTTTATCATAAACTCAGCTGTGTTGACTTTAGAAATGATCCTTCATTCTGGGGTAGACAAAGACATTCTTCAACTATTTTAAACCATAACTCCTCCTCCACATATTTAAATTCAAAAAGGGAAAGGATAACACTGTACACTGCCATAGATAAAAGTCAAGAAATGGTTTGTATATATATGCTTAGTTGAATCATCCCAAAATGCAGAGTGCAGAGAATGGAAGAGTGAAAGCAGATTCCAAGCCAGTAGTAAGACCAAGCATTTAGAGAAATGATGGGCTTTGCTTCACTCTATAAAGGTAAAGATTCCCCTTGCACATACATGCTAGTCGTTCCCGACTCTAGGGGGTGGTGCTCATCTCCATTTCAAAACTGAAGAGTCAGCTCTGTCTGATGATGATTCCATGGTCATATGGCCGACATGACTAAATGCCAAAAGCGCATAGAGTGCTGTTTACCTTCCCACCAAGGTGGTCCCTATTTTCCTACTTGCATGTTTTTACGTGCTTTCGAACTGCTAGATTGGCAGAAGCTGGGGCAAGTAACGGGAGCTCACTCCATTACACGGTGCTAGGGATTCGAACTGCCAAACTGCTGACCTTCCTGATCAACAACTCAGCGTCTTAGCCACTGAGCTACCACATCTCCACTCTTTACATGGAACCAAAGACTAGAAAATTTCCCAACAGAAATGTTTTAATTTGGATTTTTGCACTGATCAAAATGACTTGAATAGTCTGGATGTCTCCTTCCAGGTCTACTGTGAATTTAAAACACGGTTCCATATTTGACCGATTCCTTTGCTTTCCGCTTCTTCTAACAGAAATACAAATAATCCCTTGCAATTTATAAACTGACAGCATTTTGGGACTCTAAAACAGAGATTGTTTTCTTGCACAGAAAGCCAAGCATACCTTATTCCCACTCACCTGTAGCATACCAAGGATTTTTTTTGGGGGGTGGTGGTGGTTGAAATCCTTATGCATTCCATCACCCTATTAACTTGCAGTTCTGAAGTGTTTGAAGATCTTCATTTAGTTAAAAACTCTGGAGAGATCTGACAGGCTAATTGCCGAATTATATTCCAGGATGTCATTAAAAACCTAACCTTGTTCCCAGACTGAGCTTGTTGGATAGGGATCTGAGCATTACATGTCATCTGGGAACCAAGTGCAGGTAAATATTAGCGTTCACTATCTTTTTTATTTCTGCTGACATAGATTTATCCATCATAAAAATGACATTTTCCTAATGAACATATCTAAAGGAGAATTACGTGTGCTCGGGGTCCTATTATGATGGGGCCTGAGGAGCTACAGAGAGGAAAAGGTCTATGGCAGACTGTTCTGTAGATTAATTTTTAGCGTGGCTTCTTCACCTTCCTCATTTAAGCTGAGCAATGAATAACTCTTTATCTGTCACCATCTTGGATTCATCAGGAGCAACTGTTCCAGTTGTTATTCAGACAGAAACCCTAAGATGGCAAAGACATTCCTACTTGACAAAAAAAAATAAAAATTACAATCATTTACAGTTGGTAAAAAATGGATGCTGTGTGGTAATCATAGAACTGAATGTATATTTTAATGTATAAAGTAAAGGTTCCCCATGCACATATGTGCTAGTTGTTTCCAACTCTAGAGGATGATGCTCATCTCTGTTTCTAAGCAGAAGAGCCAGCACTGTCTGATGATGATTCTGTGGTCATGTGGCCAGCATGACTGAATGCCAAAGGTGCACCACATCAAGCACTGTTACCTTCCCACCAAGGTGGTCCCTATTTTTCTACTTGCATTTTTTACATGCTTTCAAACTGCTAGGTTG
>JANHFJ010010935.1:88803-101271 GCA_032468195.1 Cerberus rynchops
TTAAAATAATTAAATCAGCTGATTAATTTAAAATTACAATTTAAATTTAAGATACTAAAATTTAAAATAACAAATTTGAATTTTATCAAACATATCTTATATCTTCTTCACCTGTGTCTCAGGTAATTGTCCTGTTTCCTTACTTAATATTACACAATTCTGTTTCAACTCTTCTCCTTTCTTTCTTTCCCTCTGTTTCTTCCTCTTCCCCTTATCTCTTCTTCTCCTTCCTCTTTCTTTTCTCCCTTTCTTACTACTTCCTTTCCCCCTCTTCTCGTCCTTTCCCCCCCTCTGTCTTTTTCTACCTTCTTCTTTGGTTTGCACTCTTAATAAACCTTCCTCTAAATGTGTGTAGCTTTAAGATAAAACTCTTTTTAAAAAATAAAAATAAAAAATTACATGAGTAATTAATCTTGCTCAAATCCTAAAACATAAACCTCCCAGGCTTTGTTGCTGTGATTCTGGAAAGGTGGAAATTACAGCCCACGCTCTTCTTCGGTGCTCCTTTTACAATAGTATAGGATCTCCTTCCATGGATGGGATTGGACTAGAAGACCTCCCAAGAGCCCATATTTTTCTACATCCTTTGAAGACTTTGAGCCAATCAACAAAGTTTGATTTCTGGTCTTTTGAACAGCTGGTGAGGAGGAATCCTTTAGTTTCAGGATTCGAAGGGAGATTTGTGCTGTGGGGTGGAGGGTGTGGTCACTGGGGCCCAATCTGGCACTGAAGTCCCCTCCCCATTTATCTCTGGAAATTGTGGGTGCTCCATCACTGGAGGTTTTCAAGAAGAGACTGGACAGAAGTTGATCTAGAACGGTATAGGGGTCTCCTGCTTGAGCAGAGGGTTAGACTAGAAGACCTTCAAGGTCCCTTCCAACGCTGTTATTCTACATTCTATAAATCAAATTTATTCTCAACCTGATTAGCAGATATCCTGACCAGGCTATATTGAGTTGAGTTGCCTTTTCTTACAGTGCCTGTGGCTAGGTTTTGTGCTTGTATTTTACATAATTTTATATTTTATTTCTTTTTGGGGTAATTGTATCACACTTTACATAAATTCTAGAGAATGTCACATTTTTGTAATTTTAGATGTTATCCCATTTTATATAATTTTGTGGTAGATATTACCTTAGGCATCAGTTGTGTTCCTTGTGGCCTTCACTTATGGATTCTAATCAGGCCGTTGTATAGATGCATTTTAATTTTGTTTCAAATTTTATTTAAATTTGAAACATTTTATTAAATTTTATTAAAATTTTATAATTTTAATTTTTTACTCAACCACCTATTTAATTCTTTTTAATTTGTTTTTAAATTGTTATTAATTTATTGTTTTTAGATGGTTGTAAACCGCCCCGAGTCCCTTTTTGGGGCGGTATATAAATTGAAATAAATAAATAAATGAATAAAAATACCGCCTCTTAAGATGAATTAATTCGGAGCACTGGCCTAAGACTGTGACAGACTGACTGGCTGACTCCTAAAAGATAAATAGGAGATGGGTTAAGCCTGGTGCTGGTTTCCATGCCCATTAATTCCACAATTAATTTCATTCGAGGTTTAAACAGTGGAGCTGCCCCTGAGATTTTATGCACAGGTAGTGGCTTGGAAAAAAGTCCTCGCTTTCTTACTGGGCCCAAATCCTGAATGCTTTACTTTCTCTTCTCCAGCCTAGCTTCCATGTGTTCCAATTAAGAACCACAAATGCAATATTCTCTAATCCTATAAGCCTCCTATTACATAACCCCAGTCTTTGTATGAAATCTAATAGTCTTGGCCCAGGCCTGGAATCTCTAGTTATTTACCCTTTTCTAAGGATCAGTTAAAGAAAGAAGAAGTTGCAGCTTTCTCACCGAGGGCACTCGCAAAATGAATTGGTTGGTACGATGTCTCAATTAGTACCTTGGCTCTAAACAGATACTAAATTGATGCTTGTAACTATAGTTTAGTTGATTTGGAGGCAGCCTGGCGCAATTACGGGGTTTGCTGCTCGAGAGCTAAGATGTACAAATAGCCCTTTTTCCAAAGCAGTAATCATCATACACGACAACTGTGGGGAGATTATTATATGCTCAATGCTGGAAAGAGCCAACACTGGAATAGAATAGAATAGAATAGAATAGAATAGAATAGAATAGAATAGAATAGAATAGAATAGAATAAGGAAATGAACCGAACCGAACCGAACCGAACCGAACCGAACCGAACCGAACAGAACAGAACAGAACAGAACAGAACAGAACAGAACAGAATAGAATAGAATAGAATAGAATAGAATAGCTTTATTGGCCAAGTGATTGGGCACACAAGGAATTTGTCTTTGGTGCATATGCTCTCAGTGTACATAAAAGGAAACGGTACATACGGCAGGAATCATAAGATACAACACTTAAAAATAGTCATGGGGTACAAATAAGCAGTCAAATCATACTAGGAGACAATAATCAATATAAACAAGTTATAGTCACAGTGGGGTGGGTGATGGAATGATTAGGAGAATAATAGTAATACAGTCTTAGTAAATAGTTTGACAATGTTGAGGGAATTATTTGTTTAGCAGAGTGATGGTATTCGGGGAAAAACTCTCCTTATGGCTAGTTGTTCTGGTGTGCAGTGTTCTATAGCTTTGTTCTGAGGATAGGAGTTGAAACAATTTATGTCCAGGATGTGAGGGGTCTGTAAATATTTTCCCAGCCTTCTTTTTGACTCCTGCAATATATAGGTCCTTGATGGAAGGCAGGTTGGTAGTCATTGTTTTTTTACTACAGAGGAATGTTTGGTGAAGACGATGGGATTTGCAGAGGTAGCTAAATTGTCTTGCTTGATTAGAGAAAGGACAATAGAGGGAATCCTTGACTTACAGCCATTCATTTAATGACTGTTCAAAGTTACAATGGCACTGACTTATGATCATTTTTCACATTTATGATTGTTATTGTAGCTTCATGGTCACTTGATCAAAATTCGGATGCGTGGCAAGTAATTCATATTTCTGATGGTCGTCTTATCCTGAGGTCATGTGATCCCTTTTTCGGACCTTCTGACAAACAAAGTCACTGGGAAGCCAGATTCACTTACCAATTGTGTTACCAGAGGTGTATTAATTAGTTATTAAGCAGACTAAGCACATGCTTAGGGGCACCAGGCTCAAAGGGGGCACCACAAAGTTAAGAAAGAAAAACAATGGATATGTACAAAGGAGGGGGGCACCAAGATTTGTCAGAGCTTGGGGCACCAGTGAGCCTTAATCCACCACTGTGTGTTACTGACTTAACAACTACAGTGATTCACTTAACAACTGTGGCAAGAAAGGTCACTAAATGGGGCAAAATCCACTTAACAATTGTGTCACTTAACAACAGAAATTTTGGGCTCAATTGTGTCTGTAAATTGAGGACTGTCTATATTGGCTATTCTCCTTTATGGGTTTACTTAAAATGCCTTAAAATTCAATCTTGCTAGACTCCAGTTGTACTTACTTATTGGTGAAAATCCTATACCATTCTGATTTCTATCACTTCTTATTGCTGGGGTATTAACTCCTAACTAGAGTCAAAGAAGCCCATTCTATAGCTATGTTGGTTCCAAAAGAAAAAGACAAATAAATGCTGGGATTTCCCTTCCAGAAGGTCAAAAGCTGATTTTGATGATTGCATGCTTTTAACCTGCTGTTTCAGTCACTTAGCAGGGCCCGCAGGAGCGTCTTCCGTAAATAAAATGCTTGTGTGACAGGCAACACCTGGTTTTTTGCCAACTGATCCTGTTGCACTTCCTCCCCTGCTCAGATTTCGTTCATTCACAAGTGAGCAGGATGACCTTTTTGGACAAGCAAAGCAGAAGAAAGTTAGAAGTAGAATATGAAGGTGGTATTTTACAGGACATGTTTCCTTATTTTCAAAACGAATTCTGGACTCAGGCTTAAGTTTAGGCACGGTGGATTTAAAGTAGTTGCTCTGCTGTGAGACTATCTAATATTTTGGAAACCTTTGGAGGTTTTGGAGAGAGATGTTGGTAGCTGAAGAAAGATAGCTGGAGTCCCAGATCCAAAATCTAAATTATATTAATATATTTTCCCTTGCTGCAACAATGAAAAAATGCAATATATTCGCATTAGGTTAAATATGTGGCTCTCCTTGTAATGCACTAGGTAGAAAGGAATAAAATCCACACAACCTGACCCTCAATATAACTTTATGTGCCCAAAGTTACTTATGTGCATGAGCTGTGGTGGCTCAATAGGTAGAATGCAGTATTGCAGGCTAATTCTGCCCGCTGCCAGAAGTTCGATCCGGACCAACTCAAGGTTAACTCAGCTTTCCATCCTTCTGAAGTTGATAAAATGAGGAGCCAGATTGTTGGGGGCAAGATACTGACTCTGTAAACCCCTTAGAGAAGGTTGTAAAACATATGAAGCGGTATATAAGTGCTATTGCTATTTCCAATATTTTGCCATTTTATAATTGATTACTTTGGATTTTAATGTTTTGGGATTCAGGGATCTAGGCTCATAGGTGTTTTTCTGTATCTCTTTCTGCAAAACCACTAGGAGGCTTTGGGAGATGCTGTGTGATTTATATCGGTCCAGTTTGAATAAATGGTATTATATTGTATTGACTCTTTTTGGACAAGTTGAAATCAACAGCTCTGAGCTACTTTTTGCTTTGTCAGAAGCTGAGATTTGGGGTCCAGTGTAAAATGAGCCAGATTTTGCAACTGAATAGGTAACTTGTCCAAATGGCCATCAAATGAATGTTTTCGGAGGAAGATGAGTTACAGTTAGGGGTGCCAAATTGTTAACTTTTGTTCTTGTTTCCTTTTTTTATTTTACAGGGTGGGAAGAAATTTTATCATGGACTCTGTGGGGGTCGCGATTGTACAGCTGGCTGCAAGTGCTTCCCGGAGAAAGGGGCTCGGGTAAGATGAAATGAGATAATGTTTATTTCACTTTTTTGTGTGAACACAGTAGCACACATGAAAAATTGAAATTCTGATGCACATTCTTAAAAGGAAATAAATCTATAATCATACACATACATGCACACATATATACATGTTGTATATACATATATACATACATACTGTACATAAGTATACTGTATTTTTTGGCATATAAGATGCACTTTCCTCCATCCAAAAAGGGGTGAAAATGTCTGTGCGTCTTATACAGTAAATGTTGCTGAAGCCCTGCCCACCCGTCAACCATTTTTGGGGCTTTGCACGCTCCATTTTGGGGCCTTTTTCTGGCCTTTCCCCGGTCTTTTTCAGGCCTTTTTTCACCCTGTTTTTTTGGGCTTTTTTGTCCCGTTTTCAGGGCCTTTTTAAAAAAATGGGCTGGAAAAAGCTCTGAAAAAGAGCTTTAAAAAGCCTCAAAAACGGGCCAAAAAAAGGCATGAAAATGGAGCACACGGAGGCCAAAAATTTTTTGTTGTCGTTTTCCTCTTCTAAATCTAGGTGTGTCTTATACTCAGGTGCATCTTATATGCTGAAAAATATGGAATATACACTGTATGCACACACACACACACACACACACACACACACACACACTATATGATATACTATACTATATGACTATATATGTAGTCAGGCAACATTTATATGCCATGTCCTGGATAGAAGGAAGTGAAGTTCCAATAATCTTAAAAGGGTAAATGGCTCCTTTTTAATTTACTGAATAGGAACAGCCTTCACCCTCATTTGGCCTTGAAGAAAACAAACCCACCCTCAGTATTTTGCCTGGAGCATTAAGGCAAGAGCTGTGAAGAAGAACAGCTGAAGGAGAAAGGCTGGATCCAGTCAACTCTTTAGAATTTCCCATGGAAGGCCTGCAGTCCATCCACAGAGATTTCACTGAAGGCAGCCAGGGAACAGGGGAAAAGAATAATGTTGGTTAATCGGAATGGACATAGGAAGCAGTACATGATTTATAAGTCCCTGGGAAGTAATGTAGGTCACAACTCTTCCTGTTACTGAGATGATTTCTCCTTCCTCCGTTGGCAGCACTTACAACTCGTTGCTGCTTGGTGGGTGGGCTGAAACTTTCGGTGTAAGCAATGAGATGTTCTAATGGACCATGTTGGTCTATTTCAGAGATAAGGGGGGAAATGTAGTTTTCTGGTATGTACAGCAGCTATGATGAGCCTCAGACTCCTAACTCTCAGAGATACACAAGCAGGACACAACTGCCCTCACACCTCACTTTAATTCGCTCTGACAACCAAGATCAGGTAAGTTTCCCTGTCCAGTTGTATCCAATGCTGGGGTGAGGTGCTTATCTCCATTTCTTGGCCAAGGGAGCCCAATGTTGCCCAAAGACATTTTCTGTGGTCATGTGGCCAGCATGGCTACACACATGGCACATGGAACACTGTTACCTTCCCACCGAAGTGGTACTTATTTATCTACTTGCATTTTCATGCTTTTGACCTGATGGGTGGGCAGGAGCTGAGGCAAGGAATGGGAGCTCACCCCGTTGTGTGGTGAACCCAGGCTGTCAGCTTTTCAGCTGATAGGCTCTTTAACCACTGAGCCATCACGGCCCCAATTGTACCATAGGATTATATGAAGTTGCTGAACCCTCTTGTAAAGACCTTCCAAATTGGTGGTCATTCCTATCTGATATGGCTGCAAATACCTTTATTGACTTATCAACAGATTCCAAAATCTGTCCTTTTTTTAATTTTTAATTTTTTGATAATCTCTTCTGAATGCTCATTTCTTTCCCAGTGTACTGTAATCCTACACTCTAACTTTCTGGGAAGCAGAGAGGAAAAGTTCCGATAATATTTTCCCAAATGCAAAATTGGTGTCATTTTCCTGGGTTTTCCACCTGCTAGATTTCAAAATATAAATGACCGTTTTCTAAGTTTGGATGTGGCAGGGTTGGGTTAAAAGCAGAAATTCCCTATCTGTTCCCCACGGCATTATAAAAGGTTGGATCCCAACATTAGTGGTCTCTTTATTACAATTTAGTGTGCTGTACAAATGTATCTACTGGATTACTTCAAAACAGACCATTTAACCCCATTTTCCTGGTGGAAATGGATCCTTTTTAGCTTGGAGTTGCCACCCATTGGAATGAATTTGAATTTGAATTTGCTACTGTTGAATTTGCTGCTGTTTCTGACCATATTTTTCCATTTTTCAATTCTGACTCTCATTAAATATTCTAGTATCTTAGGTACTCCTTATATGTATCTCAGAAGAAAAAAAAAGTTATTATCCTACCAACTCTTTCCAAATATCATGCTCCCTGTGGATTAAAGTGGATAAAAATCTCCATTCACATGAATTTATACCAACATCACTCTTTCTGCAGCTCATAAACCTGTGACTGGATTCACATATTGCTATTGTGGGATTATGGCTTGCTATGTTGCGTGAATCCAGGTAGATGGGTTTTACAACCACAACTTCCACCTTAGTTGTCATGCAAAGCCAGACAAATATTACTAATTTACACCAACTGCAAGATAGCCCAAGGATATTTCTGTGGTGTGTGTGTGTGTGTGTGTGTGTGTGTGTGTGAAAGTTTTTGCAGTAATCAATTAGGCCAGCTGAAGTTACACAGACTCATGCCTTTCTTAGAACTGTTTATCTGGAAGAATCATTCAGATGTATGTAACTTGATGAAGAGTTCTAGGAAATGTAATAATTTCCAATGATTGCACAACTTGGGTTGGCCGTATAAAGACATTTATCACATTAGATCCTTTTTCTCATTGCCAAGAAGATTTTTCATGATTCCATATAGATATCTTAACACGTACTATCTCTTCATCCAAAATGCGGTTCATGTGTCTTTCCAGACATATCTGGATCATCAGCCTTCTTCTCTTGAAGTACTGCAGCTCCTTTATAATACAAAGAGAGACCCAATCAGAGAAGAGGCTGAGAGGTCGTCAGGTTCAAGTATGGTGGGATCCACAGAAGAGAATATTTGTAGTCCAGGATTAAATAGTGGGGTGATGTTACCTAGTTTGGTAATGAAATGTTCTGAAAGAAAACCACCAAGCCCAGAGAGCACCAAGATCCCCACAAATATGGTGGAATTTGAGGAAGGCCAGGAACTCCCCCAAAATATCCTCCAAATGGGTAGAGAAATCCTTGCTCTCCTGGGAATTCCCATGCAGGATGATGAGGTGGCCCAGTTTTGTTTTTGCTGTCAGACTTTGGTGCCACGCTAGGGCTTAGGGAGGGAAGATTCATCGTTTTTATAACATCTTCCTTCTCCCATCCCAATGATTATACAGCTGGAGAGGTCCTCCCACTGCCAGAGGTCACCATCCTTGAGAGCAGGGAGAACATTCTTTCCACCACCAAGAAGTACGGGAGGGATAGGTGTTGATTGTACATTTTGTGCTGAAAGAAGTTTCAAAAAGTCTCCATGGTCCCTGGGTGTGGAAGAGGAGGAGAAACAGTGGTCAGTTAAAGCCCAGCTTTGATGGAATTTCAAAACTGTCCAACTGCCCGCATCTGATTTTCCACTCATTTATCAATCACCCTTTTGACCTACAACTTTGTGCAGCCTTAGTCCCTGGATTCTCCTCCACCTGACATTCTTGAGTAGGTGCCCATTAAAAGAGGGGGGGAGGGGAGACATCTGGAAGACTATATTTTTTAATTATTTATTTGTATGGCTTTTAAAATAATACAGAAAAAGAAAAAGAAACAAAACATTAACGTTCTCCAACTGTGCTGTTTCCAGACATTAAAAGATGAGGTTTAACAGTGCGCAGATTCGCCCACACAGCTGATGAGTCTGACTTGTATATAATAAGTGAGCTATATCAAAGCAACCATTGTGTGTCTTCTAAATCAGGGGTCTCCAGTCTTGGTAATTTTAAGACTTGTGGACTTCAGCTCCCAGAATTCTGGGAGTTGAAGTCCGCAAGTCTTAAAGTTGGCTGAGGAATTCTGGGAGTTGAAGTCCGCAAGTCTTAAAGCTGGCTGAGGAATTCTGGGAGTTGAAGTCCGCAAGTCTTAAAGTTGGCTGAGGAATTCTGAGAGTTGAAGTCCGCAAATTTTAAAGCCAGCTGAGGAATTCTGGGAGTTGAAGTCCACAAGTTGCCATGGTTGGAGACCCCTGTTCTAAACCAGGCTTTATGGCAGGGGTGGGCAATTAATTTTCCCAAAGGGTCCCCATGAGAACTGTTGTAGAGGGCCAAACCAATAGCTTCTGACTGCGTTCCACTTGCTCAGTCACAGGAGCAGCAATGGATCACCGAGTCTGGGTTCCCTCGCGTGATAACTGCCATCACTGCCTTCTCAGGCTGCTCCAGGAGAGAGTCAAGCACTATCCAGGGGCAGAAATAGGCTTTCTTTGCTTGCCCGCTCATGGCTGCTAGATGACTGAAATGGTCCACATAGCCAGATCTGACTCAGCTTCTTCTTCTGCCCCCCTCCAGTATGCTTATTTATATTTTATTTCTAATTAACAATTGACTTCATGCGTGGGCTGTACAGAGACAGTCAAAGGGGCCAGATGTGGCCCAGGGACTGTAGAATGCCCAGAATTGCTTTCTTGGTTTAGCTTGTTTGGTAACCACAAATAGCTGTGATGTTATTCAAGACATGCTGATTCAAGGCGATGTTGAAGTGCTATTTTTCCCTCTACAAAAGCTCTTCAGCCTAGAACTGGATTCACACATTGAGTTCAACTTTAATGTTCATTATGGTGTTGGTTTGCCCTGATGTGTGAATGGTCTTTTTTCCTCCTCTGGCTCTTTCATTTTTAAACTCTGGCAGAATCTCAGTAATCAGTGATGAAGGACATGATTGAGGTCCTAGCAGCAAGTAGGTAACCAAGCCACCAAAGGCTCAGAAATGATGTGCTGGAGAGGGATTAACAGCCAAGATCCCAAGCTCATAAAGGCAGCAAAATGAGAGTGGAGTCCATAATGTCTCCCAGGAATGAGAAGCTCAGACCGAAAATCTAAAAGTGGAGAATTTGTTCCTTTATTCCCCAAGTTCAAATAGCTGGATAAGTTGTGAACTTTAAGGGCTGTTACATGGACATCTTGTTTCTCAGATTTCAGTAGGCAGGGATTCAAGGATACGACTCTTTGGTAAGCTGGATTTATTAAAGTATTAGAAGAGCGGGAGCAAAGTAGAAGAAGACCAACTGCCAACAACAAACTTCATGTTGTTTGTGCATGCTATTAGAGAGAGACAGATATCTATGTGTCTGTTTCTGTACATGCACACACACACACACACACACAGAATGAAAGATACAGAGATGGATGTATACATCTCCAAGTTCAAATCTTACATAATGGACCTGTGTGATCACAGTCTGTTGGCATCTAACCTTAGATCTTCTACTCTTCACACAAAATACGTTATCAGCACGCAACTGTAGGTTTCGTACTTTCATGGAAGCAATACAGATCTGCAAGTAGAGGGAAGTGTGAGGACTATAGTCAGAAGCTTTCCATCAGAATAGAGCTGGATGGGACCTTGGAGGTCTTCTAGTCCAACCCCCTGCTAAAGCAAGAGACCCTAGCCTATACCATTTCAGACAGGCATCTTAAAAACCTCCAGTGATGAGTAGCAATAGCAATAGCGCTTAGACTTACGTGCTACTTCACAATGCTTTACAGCCCTCTCTAAGCAGTTTACAGAGTCAGCATTTTGCTCCCAAAACCTTGGTCCTCATTTTACGACCTCAGAAGGATGGAAGGCTGAGTCAACCTTGAGCTGGTGAGAATCGAACTGCTGGCAATCGGCAGTCAGCAGAATTAGCCTGCGATACTGCGTTCTAACTACTGCGCCACCACGGCACCTACAAATTCTGAAAGCTTTGATTCAGATATTCTGATACCTTGCAAACTAAACTGCTCGTCCCCTTTTGTTGAGGCCCAAATCCTTTCAAAAGTCATTTCTTTATCTGCTACCTATAGCACCAACCCCTTGCCATGTTCCTCTTTCATTAAACGTTCTTGATTCTGCCTGTTTTCCTTCTGGGGTCTTTCAGATACAGTCGTGGTTGCATTTTCTTAAATTCCTGAGGAAAGATTGCCAGCCCGCCCCCATCCCCTGAGATCATGTTTTCTCACTATTAGAAGCTTCTAATCAGTAACAAATGTTAAATCTTTTCTGTATTTTTCGGTGGAATATTAATCAAGCACAAATAAAAGTCATGTTTCCCTTCCCATGGGTAAATCTGAGGAATATTTCCCAGGGGAGAAATAGGATTGAAGAATCTTCAGAATTAAGCCATCTTCAGCATCTGTGAACTGTTACTTGACATGTCTAGAGCAAAACGTCAGGTGAAAATGAGGTAATAATAATTCACCCCCCCCAAAAGGACTTGGCTGGTGTTATTTTTAGTAAGTACCATAAGACCCAAACTTTTATCATTTCCAAAAATGCTTTATGTTGCCAAGTGGGACATTAAGTAATTGGTGTCTGTTTCTCTGCTCCCACGCATACAGCAGCTCTCACCATGGGTTGAACAATAAAACATGGAATGCTGCAGCTGTTGGACAGTCCTTTCAAGTACAGTTAGAACTAAACCTGTAGGCTGTGGCAGGTTTGGAAGCCTTGGGGGAGTGTGTTTGCTGAAACATCTTGAGGGTGGAGCTTTGATGCTCTAAGTTCACTCTCAAACATCTGGGTATTATTTTGGTCAAAAGGTCTCCTTAAGCTTTGGGACTTGGGTGACTCACAGGGCCTTCAAGGAGACAATAATGTGGAATATTTAATTCTGCGGAAAGCAGAGGTCTTTCCCATAGAAATGTAGCAATTGTTTTTTTGTATTCCTATTTTTCATGGGAAGCCACCTGGATCATGGTGGACCTTAAGAGATCTGGACATTGTAAGATGGGCGTGCAGAGCAAGGGACGTGGTAGCCATCTTCCAATATTTGACAGGCTGCCCCAAAGAAGAGGAGGTCAAGCTATTTTCCCAAGCACCAGAAGGCAAGAGGGGAAACAATGGATGGAAAATAATCAAGGAAAGAACCAACCCCGAATTAAGAAGAAATTTCATCAGTTAGAACAATTAATCAGTGGAACAGCTAGCCCTCAGAAGGTGTGGGAGCTCCATCACTGGAGGCTTTAAAGAAGAGACTGGACAGCCATTTGTCTGGAACGGTATAGGATCTCCTGCTTGAGCAGGGGGTTGGACTAGAAGACCTGCAAGGCCCCTTCCAACTCTGATGTTCTATGTTCTGTGAGATAAGATAAGAGCTACTGGAGAAGAACCAGGAATACCAAGACTACAACAACAATATTTAACTGTATGCCCTTAAAGATTGCAGATGATAACCTTTGTCTCCCTTATTCATGGTATCTTGGGTGAAAGATGGTGGAAACCAAGAGAGCTAGAATAGGCAAGACAGTGCCTGTTCTTGGGCTGGGGGATCTGTCATGGCTCCATGTATTGGAATGATTTAATTCCCCAACTCTGCCCATTGATTTCCTGTTGACTCAAGACTTCCTGTTGTTGAAGAGGGAT
>JANHFJ010010940.1:69465-80670 GCA_032468195.1 Cerberus rynchops
GTACATATAGAATGAACACTATATGTGCAGTTGATAATAGAGATTAAGAAACCATGAACAAAGTGGTTGTTGATGTGCAGTTGATAATAGAGATTAAGAAACCACGAACAAAAAATTTGGATACCCATTCAGTCACTGTATTGTAACACATTGAATGTAATCACAGCTTCCAAAGACAACAGATAGGAAGGCAAACCATTTGAACTGTCCTTCACAGTCTCAATTTCATCTACTATTGAAAGTGTGCAGTAATATCTTGAATGTGCCATGCATTCAAGAGAACTTAAGAAGATATCTGAGATACTCTGGCAAGAGTTAAATTTTAATTAGTTAAATTGTTTTAAATTTTTAACCTTTTTATAATCTAGTTTATTGGCCACTGATTTAATTCATTTTAAAGGTATTTTTAATTTTTATGTGTCTTCTTTTTAGATGGCTGTACACTGCCCCGAGTCCTTCAGGAGTGGGGCGGTATAGAAATCTTGTAAATAAATAAAATAAATAAATAAATAAGGAAGAATATGGAAAAAAAATTCCAAAAGCAAGGATCAAGACTTAAGAAATGTTTAGAACTGGTTATTTCTGCCAAAAGAAACCTTTTAAAGTACTGACAGAAAGGATTCATTCATTCATTCATTCATTTCATTCATTCATTCAATTTCTATAGACACCTATCTCAGTCAATGACTGTGGGCATCTTACAATAAAAAAGCATATTACAATAAAAAACACTAAAAACATTTTAAAACAATACAAAGAATAGAAAGAGCCAAAATAAATATACCTAAGAGTCAAGATACTTGGGCAGTTAGCAATACAGTTCTTTACAACAGAAACAGGGCTCATATTCATCATCTCAGGTTCAGGAACATATTAGGTTTTTAGGGCCTTATGAAAGGCTACCAGGATTGGGGTTGTTCTAATCTCTAAAGGGATGATGTTCCATAGTTCTATCTGTGGAAAAAAATCCTGTCTTCTAGATCCCTACCAGAGGACATTCTTTGGATTTGGAGTATGCCCGTTTTGCTAGATCTGGTTGGATGAATAAAGGCTTGGAAAAAGGCGATTCCTCAGGTACTCCAGTTCCAATCCATGTCAGGATTTAACCAGCACCATGAATTGCACCCAGGCAGATACCAGAAATAGATATTCAATCTCTGCTTGATGGTACAGAAAATTCTCTTTCTTTCACTGTACAAGTTTTCCATTTGCACATGAAATGACTTCGAGAACTATCCAAAATAATGTTCCCACTTTATTTAACAATACAATAGTTTTTTAATGGGATTCTTTTTTTTTTTGCTGAAATGTTTTAATATTTATTCTTCTTTCTTTCTCTTTGTATCAAACACGGAGATCCCAACTGCAGGCAAATGGAGTCTTCTACATATAAAGTTTTTCATATGGCACCTTCCTCTCACTCCAACCTCCCCCCACCCCGCTCCTGTGGTCAGGAATAAAGATTCTTTTGAATCTAATCCAATCAAACAACAGACTGATTTGATTGTTCTAAATCACGAAGGAGATAGTTAGACCTAACTGCACAATGTGGTCCACCTGAGAATATCTTTGATATTAAACAGGCAGTCCTAGAACAGTTACCATTAAGCAGGTCCTCTGTATATAATGGGGATTGTTTATAAGTAAGCATGTGCAGGATTACTCTGAAAGACAAGTGTCACATGGGGTGATGCTCAGTTGTACACAATGTGGTCTATTTGAGGACAATAATTTCCATTGTGGTGAAGGGAAAACACCAGACTCCTTGTAACTCATAACAGCAGAATTATGAGTGTCTGGAAATTCAGTGCCTGCCCAACAGCTGTTCTGTTGAAGAAGCAGCTGGCAGGGGCTGGAGAAAAAGGTTTCTGGAGATGGCAGGTTTGAAGATCACAAAGAGAAACCTAAAGAGAAACCCTCTGGCAGATCATTCTTATCAGGCCTATATAAGTGATTTCACCCATTGTAACCCATTGTCCACATAGAAAAGAAAGCTAATTATCAAAACTAGACAGTCTTCATGTGGAAGGAAAAGAGTAAGATTTATAAGGAGCTGCTTATATCACCACAGCTGAGATTAGAAGGCTTACTGTGACTCTTGGTGAGAGCGCAGGACAGGAAACTGTTCATCCTGAAGCAATGATGTCCTTGGTTAGGAATTATTTTAACTGTGATTTTGAGTTCTTAGTTTGGACTGGTTCCAAACTAAGTTCAATAGTTCAAAGAACTATTTTTATTTTCAAGATCATGACTTTGAATGCTCAGAGAATAAGTTTTCCCAGGTTCTTTACAGATATGGAGAGTCCAGAGATTGCTTTCAGTTACTCACTACCCACTCTTTCTTTATAAAGATCTCTGCCATATCCATACGAAAGTGACAATATTAAGACCATTACCATGAAGCCATTTAATGAAGGTTGCTTCTAAAAGAGAACATAGAGGATTACACTGAAAGAGAAGATTCATGTATATTTATGGGTTAATTTCTCTTATGAAGATAGCTATGGGTAGTGCACCTTTTACATTTGTCCCATCTTCAAGACTGTTCCTCACTACTACATCTGTCCCATTTTCGACTGTTCAGCACTACTCAAGAAACATCTGACTAACTCCCCATTGCACAGAAGAATTTGATATAATCTTGTCCTTCTGCCTCCAGAAGGGCTGAGATTGAATACTCATAAATAAGACAGTCACATCACCTTTTGTACATATTATATTTTTATTATTAAAACCAAAATCTTTGAAAATGTTCAACAAAATATTATACAAATTGCTGTTTGATCATAATATTTGTGAAAGTGGAACTATATGTTGCTGCTTCAATAGAATGGCTTTATTTATCATGAATGTTTGTTAATTTTTCTGATGAGCTCAAAAGCAATGGTGGTACTTGCACACAAAGAAGGGAAGCTGAAACACTACTGCACATTTCTAATGTCAACATACTGGGGAATTTTTTTGATAATATGAGGAAAACCTCCAAGATGCTTTTAATCTGCCATTCCAACTGAACAATGCAAATATCTTCTATCAATCCATTACAGTACAATTCATGGTTACTCATGCAAATGAAATGAGTAACAGGAAAACTAAGACCCACAGCAGCAATCACATCAATTTTTTGCATCACCATTCTTATCGTTTCTATTTTTATAAATCTGTTACCCATAATGTATATAATCATCATCTGGAAAAAAATGGATTTCCTGATTTAATTATAATAACTCATAGCTAATGATCTGACAAATATTTTAGACAATGTCAAAACAATTACAGTTCTGAGCAGTTTTGTACAATGGAGAGCACTGATCATTTAAAATTTAAATTTCTTGTCTAAGGTTAGTTTCTATATATTGCAAGTAAAATTCAGGATGAAGCAAAAATTTGTTGATCATAGAATTTCAATTATTGTCATCAAGACTTTGTCATACATATTGCAAATATGAAAAAAATGAACATGCTTCTGAGCTCCAAAATGTTCAATCTGGGTATGATTCAGATTAAAGTATACACTTTTTAAAATCCATTTTATAAACTGGATTCTTAGTTCTTTACAGGTGGTTGATCTCATCAACTTTCAGGTAGCACATAACCTTGGTTAGAACATGCTTCATGATACATGAGCTCATTTTTTAATACTAAATGATACTATCATGAATGATGAATTTCTCTGTCTTTATTAATCAGGCTACATGCTACAGTCATGGATTTGTCCATGGATAAGAACTCGATTAACAACAAAGAAGAAATGAATGTATTAAGGACTCTGGCATCATCACAGAGTTTATAATTTAATATTGTTAGAAAGTGACAATGGCTTCAGTCTCCTTTTATGACATGCATTAATAAAGACCCCGAAAAGTAACGTTAGTTATTTTTGGCTAGCAGCTGTTGTAAGCATCACTGCAGATAGGTCATATATTCTAAAAGGGCTTGTGGGGTTCATCAGTTTTGCCAATCAACGGGGCTAGGAAAAAAATCTTATCATGCCATGTTAACTTTCTCCTCTTGCAAGATGTCTTGTTTTATAAAAGTTATACCTCCTTACAGCAGAAGACTTTGAACAACACTGAACAAAGGAACTTAACTGGCAGACTTCTAGAGAGTGGATTTTCATTTCATATTTTCGCTTTGTTAGCATAGTAGTATTAGAAGGAACTCTAGAGCTTTCTGATATGCAAGAAATGAATAATAGGAAGGCTGTGTCATTGTGGCGGGAAAAGAGGAACTGCTTTACAGACTGGCTTTTAATCTTTTTCCTGTAGTTCAAATTTATTCTCAAATAAAATTTACAAAGGCTCAATTTAATTTTCCTCCCCACTCCATCTTCCCTATCTGCAGTCTTATTCTCATGTCTTCTGATTCCAACCTAATAACTCAGTCCAAATCTATGGAAAATTAGGAGACACAAAATATGTGCAACTATGGAAACTTTTACTGAGAAAGTCAAAGGAAACAATATCTTTGCTTTTTGTCCCACTAAAATAAATTTAAAAATTGATCAACAATCAGATATAATACACGCAGTACAGTAAGTCTCAATCTACTTAACAGAGATGCTAAGTTGATTGAAAAGTTGGCAGGCAAAATAATGCAAAGTATTTGTTACATTATGGCTACTGGATTTGGAGGGCTATTAGATAGCAACAAGAATAACTGTTTCTGCTCCCATCTAGTAGCTGTCTGGACTTTTACAGACCGGATCTGTTCATCCTACTACATTAGTGAATAGCCTTTAGTTTTAATCTTTTTTAAAAAAAATCAGAATACTCTAATCTATTATGAAGGTGGACAAGTCATCTGAATCTCAGCTGCTAATTTGACTCAGAACTTTAGTATGAAGCAAACTTCTCGCTGACCAACCTACAAAAATCTCAGGATCAGTTCTAGAATGTAGTTTGTGATGAAACTACACACAGCAAGAAAGTACATTAAACTTTTCCAAAGAACGAAACCTACCAGTTAAGGAAATAAGTATATGGTATTTAGAACTAATCTTCATCTTTTATTTAAAAAAAATACTTTTATTTTGTTGATAGATCCTTGATTTTGATAAGAGTTAGATAACACTAATAAGGAGAGTTGCTCTCTCTATAGAAAGCAATTTAATACTGAATTAGTTTGGGTGATACTGAAGAGATCTTCATGGAACGTCAGAACATGAAAATATCAGATCCAACTTAGAATTGACCTGAATCTGATACACATTCTTATTAAATATGCTGATTTACATCCATGTAAAACTTTATAAAAATGGGACTGCAATAGGAGAAATTTGAATCTGTCTCTTCCTAATAACCCCAGTGGGGTTCTTAACATTTCTCTCTGAACAATTGTTTGCATTGTGTCTCAAAAATTTGTGAGAAGTATGTTGTACTAAGAAGTTGTATGTTTTTTTTTCTCTCTTTCTTTTCTTGATTTTAGACAAAGAACTCCCCTACAGGAATTCAGAAGAGTTACTTTCAAAATATGAATTCTTCAAGATATATATTTAATTTATTGCAACAGCTAATCTTATGTGAGTTGTGTGTCTAATATATAAATTCCGATCTTTAGCTACAAATTCTGTCATCCTATATGTTGAGGAAAGGCTCAGATAAACTTTGCTTCAGAAAAGATACACCTGTTTAAATTTCATGGAAAAATTGTCTACTTAACTCCTTCATGCTGAAGTAATATTAATGTGGTGTCATTTTAATAGTTTAACTCATCTTCCACAATGCTTAAATGGTTGAAGCTGGAGGAATTATTCTTAATTTCCTTACCTTTTTCTCCTATAGCTGTAATTATTTGCTTGTCTAATCCATCGTTACAAAGACTCATAAACTCAATATAATTTTCCTTCCCATTTTACCAATGTGAAGTCTCTTTCCTACTATATAGTAAAAAGGTATAGAGCATGGACTAAGCAGTCAGTGTTTCATATCCTAAACCATTAGAAGAAAAAAAAAGACAATCCTCCCAGCTAATTGACAAAGAAGAGAAAGAGATGCAGAGGGAATCCCTTTCTGGGGTTTCAGTTTGCAAAAAGGCCATGGTGGTTGCATTGGAGTGAACCACATAAGGCTATCTGGAAAGTTACATATCTCTATGCCTACAGTACTTTGATGGTGATCCTACTTCCAAGGATTGTCATTGGGATATTGGAACCAAAAAGCAATTGAGCCAGACACAGGAGGAACACTTAGGAACTGGAGAATCCCTGGGAATAAAAACCTCCAAATATATTCTACAAGATATCTAAAGGGCATCTAAAAGTTTTCCAAGAACATGCCCATCACATTACAAACCCAGTTACAGTAGTATCAGGTTTACAACTTTCTGTATAAAGACTTTACAGTTAATGTGCTTTATAAAATATAGAACTATGAATGATATTTTTAAAATATATTCTCCTTGCCAATAATACATAATCTGTTGTAAAAATATAGCTAAAACCTTATTGAAAATATGATGGTCACAAGTTAGAACAATATAAGGAAAGCTACTTGTTGCAGCCCTTGGTTATTTTTCCCCCAGGAAAAAAAAATGTCAAGGATTTGGCACTACTTTTCAAATAACTCCATTCCTGTGTATTTAAAAATGTATATGAACCATTTTTCTTAAACCAGGAAATCAAATTTAGATTTAATTCTTACATATCTTAACTAAAAATGTTCAATGTTTTATTTTGTATGCGTGACAATCCAGCTATAATCCCACACAGTTAGTTCTTAAACTCAGCTAAAAATTGCTATGTTCCAGAGCTGATTCTATTTACTTTCAGGAGAACAAAGGTGAAAATAGTGGCCATGGTTTTTTAATTGGTGATGGCTAACATGGGGCAGCACAGGATGTGAATCCCATATTAGACAGTTTCCTGTTGGTTTATAATGTCTTCCCTGCCAAATTGGCTTGGGAGCCTCTGGGAATGACAGGATGAAAGCTAGTTGCATATTTATCTGCCACTGGTGGAGAACAGTCCTGAAGCTCCAGGACAGAATTGGGCTGGAAGGTTTCCTTATCTATTGACCTCTTGTCTAGCTTAACTATAGATCAGGCCCATTGTTTCACTTGTCTGAAATAAAACACTATTTTGCTAGAACAAAAGGTATGCTAACAATATCTTAAGGTGGATGAGGAAATGGAGCCGTCCATATGTAGAACGAAGGTGTTGGGAAATAGGCATTCCCTCGCATTCATGTATTTCCAAGAATTATTACTTTCTGGGTTCCTTTCTCCATGTGTCTCATTGCAAGACTATGTTAGGCAAATAAACAAGCTTCAATAAGTTCAGTTAGACATTTCTGCATATACAGGATATACTAATTTTAAATGCTAAATCTGTGACTGTTATTGCAAGCAATTGTATTTGAATCAGTAAATTCAATCTTAACCAAGTTTATTTGGAAGTAAATTCCATTAATACTTTCAGTAGAATTTACTTCAAAGTTACTTCATTAGGATTTGTAACCTTAAAACGCTGTTCTGTTTGCAATTCATGGGACTTCCATTTTTTTTTTTTAAATGGCACAGTAGCGTGCAGCATATCATGGTTAGGTTTAGTTGACTGAAATTGTCATATTGTGAATGATATATACAGCATACAATTTAAAATGTAATCTTGGACTTTGAAACCTGAAATTTCATTTTAAAAACATCAATCTATCTTTCATCATGCCTTTGGCATCAGCCATGCTAACTGCTAACAAAATAGCTCAAAATAAGTTGGATTTTTATTTTTAAATATTTGCATCTGAAAAGGGCAAAAACATCAATAGGATATGATAAAAATTTTTTTAGAAACAATGCACATACACCCCCACAATAAATCTCCAAACAGCAGTTGTTCATCCTGAATCTTAATACCCTTGTATTAAAAACTGGAACTCTCAGCTCTAGTGAACTCAAGGTTGGAATTTTAACATTTTTTATATCCTGGAACACTTAAATGTAATCTAACTTGCTTTAACTATGAAACTATGAACTATGTAGTGACTTTGTTTCAGCATACAGAGGCCAGTATGACTGGTTTTGTGCTTGAAAACTGTAGGTACACAATATACAAAGAAGAGCCTGCACATATCGGCTTGAATGCAAGGCATAAAAACTGCTGAATGTTTTGTTAAATAAGATAATACCTTAGGCTGTACTGAGCAATGACTTAGAAGTGTTGGGTATTACAGTCTTCTGAAACATTTCAAAAGCTTGAAGCTTGGTTTTACACCTTTAGGTCAATTGGAACAATAAGGCAAAACCATTGACCCACTGTCCTATTTAGCTAAATATTTTCCTGACATTGTCTGCAAAAAGTATACTGTAGTCTGTTTTCATGTGAGTCTCAGTTTCATATGAATAATCACCAGAAAGCATAGAGGAAAAACCTAAACTGGACTTTTTGAAAGCAAAAAAGGGAATGATTAAATACTTTGAAAAGGTACGAGGGAAATATTTTGGAATTCCTGTGAGAGTATCACTTCTCTGCTACATGTTAAAGCAGTCTTTAGAGAACCATTTTTTTTTAAAATTCAAGTCTTAAGGCAACTGCATGCACAGGTTTGGTAAACCATGGGACAGGTAGACAATTGACTTCAAGTCCTTTAAATATTCTTTCAAAGCACACCGTCTTCTTTTATAGTAATACTTTTTCAAATCAAAAGCAATAAAACACTAGGCTTACCTATACAGTAGAATATGGTATTGACTGGTCTTGATTCTTTCCTCTTTCCATTGCATCAGATGTACTCTATTTTACTCATCCCGCAGACAAAACTCACACAACAGCTGGCACTTAGTAGTCAAATATCAAAATGTGTCACAAACACACCTACACATGCTTTTCAGTTTCACCTTTGGTAACCCTTCTCTTGCATAAGCCCAGCCCCAAGTCATTAATTTCACTTGAACTTGCTTGAACATTTGGTCTGGGCAAGAGGGAGAGGCTACAATGGCAGTTTGAAATGGACTAGGCTTGTCAAATCTTTGTCTTGAAAAGTGAGAATTTTAGCATACATGGAAATACCCTTTTGCAGGTAGATTCCAGATTGCAACTATTTTGTTAGTGGTCAAAAGAAATGTATATTTCCAGCAACAGTCTTAATGCTCAGAAAATGCAGTCTTGCTGAATGGAAAGCATTTCCTTGGGTAAACAAATGCCTGAATCTGGTACAATAAATCAGTCACTGCTCTACATTTATTGCCCAACAAATATTTGTGCAATAAATATAAACAATTGTCCAGACAGGTTCTAAATGAATTAAATCCCCCATTTACCATGTTATATTTGTGTCAGCTTGTAAAAGCAGCACGAACTTTTCCAGTACCATCAAAGGAAAACGTTAACACAATGTGATGATACAAAAACATCACAATGGATGATTAAAAAAGCTACTGATGCTGTGTTACCATATGCAATCCAGCTTGCTAGAGTCAAAGCAGCAGATTTTTTTTTTAATTAGCTAATAGAATGTTGAATATTGTTTCAATAATTTAAACTTCAATAATTTATTAAATTTTAAGCAGCAGGTCTCTCTGGTCAGATTTTATTAGCGTGCTTCTAAATGAAATAAATTCTAGTCAGTGTTTCTTGACGGAGGCAAGATTGATTTTGTTGCATTCAGAGACACAGCTCAGTTTGCAGTAACATACAAAATCCTTATACACTGAGTCTGTCCAAGTAGTAAAAAGCTTTCGTCAAAAAGGAAGGTGGGGAGAAAAATCTTGACTTGTTTTCTTCAGGATCTCAGTACATATAAAGTCTCAGATTCCTAGATTGCTCTTCAGCTGCTGTTACATAACATTTTCAAAAAGCTGTAAGGATCTCATGATATTGTCATCCTGGAAACAACAAGAAAATACAATATACATATTTAAGTTGCTGACACAGTTTTGTCCAGTCTGTGATAGAGATGGGGGATTGTTTTCAAAGGCCCACAGATGATCCAGTTTACACATTATCACGTATGAGTCTGAATGCATGGTGAGGCAAAAGTGTGAGACATTTACTCTGAAAAAGAGCAGTCAGTACAAAGTCCAGTTTCTCTGATCCATGCATCTGTCCTAATTGTTTTGTGACTTGTTAATTTTAAGCTTCTGGATGCATTTAAAACATCAGAATGCTATATTGCTTTGGCTGATTTCCTGAACTCTGGTGACTGTCTCTCTCTGTGCACATAGATACTTTACATATGTGGGGTTTTTTTGTTTTAATGTTAATGTAGCTACACAAACTTTAACAGACTTTGTGGGTGAAAGCTTTGGATCCTATGTATAACCAAAGGCTCCAGCAAAAAAAGGAACATTTTGTCCCTGACCAATTGTCTGAAAAACAACAACAACCCACACCACACCAAGCAGGAAGCAGCCGTCTTGTCAAGAGGTTGAGTATCTCTGTGCCTGTTGAAAAATGGGCATAAGCATGATTCTGAAGTTTAAGGTTTCTTGGTCTGTCTCAGCAAGCTGTTAAGAATGCTTAACAGCTTTTATAGAATGCTATATAAATTGCAACCTTTCTGCGTTGTAAAACTAAATTAATATATGTTGCCAACTTTGATGCCCATATCCAGTGCTTTAGGAAATCATCTGATAATATTTTATAATAAATCATTCAATTAGTTTATTGTTTAGACATTTAAAGCATATCAATATGAGAATTTTATTCATTACATTTGAATTCAGATGCACCCATGTATAGACTCTTCATTAATTTGTAACAGTTTCACTGTTAGCGACTAAATTTGTTATTGCAAAACAATAGAAATCTGAAGTGTATCTCATATCAAGTATTTCAGAGGCATTTCAACGTGGGAAGTTGCCCAGCCTGAAAAATTAACAGCAAGAGCTTTGGAAAATTCTGCAATAAAAGAAAATTCAATTACATTTGGTCATCGTCACTACTAAAATATTAATAATATTTTCCTTACAGATTAGCTTTATGTGTTGTACACATACTCTTTTGAAAAGAAATATTGATGGTGGGCATAAAAATATTGGATGCAATTGGATTGCATTTCTTTTTAAGATTCTCTTCTTCTTTGTCTTCTTTTATGAGTTTGTTGTCAGTTTTTATAGGCAACAATAACAATCTTGCTTCTGATACCTTTGTTGTTATAATTGTTCATTTCCTCTTATAACATTATATATATAGATATATATATGTGTGTGTGTGTGTGTGTGTGTGTGTGTGTGTGTGTGTGTGTGTTTCTTTTTCTATGGAGGTACTTG